>PVIJ01007337.1:0-83394 GCA_004024925.1 Scalopus aquaticus | reverse complement strand
ACATGGTGCAGCAGACCTCTCCTGCCTCGCCCGCTGCTCCCCTCAGCAGTGTATTTCTCATCTGCCTGTTCTGCTTCCCACTCTGTCTCTGGTGAACCCTTTCGCCGCCCCACACCTCTGGCCTGTACCCCAGCTTGTATGTATAAATGAATAAATCTTAAAAAAAAAAAAGTCTGCAAAAAAAAAAAAATAAACTCCTAAATCTAGTATATAAACAATAGCATCCTTTATCTGAGCCATATCTTTTTAACTTCAAGGTTTGATTTTTCTAATTTTAAAAATGTACAATAATATATATATTTAGCTTACAACTAAATTATATATGATATGTTATAATAATTATATATATATATATATAAATAACCCCTGGTGGCACAGGGGTTAAAGTCTCAGTGCTATCAAGCTATGGCCAGCCACTACAACATGAATTCCATCCCTAGCCAGGGAGCTGACCCACATGGCGCAGTAGACCTCTCCTGCCTCGCCCGCTGTTCCCCTCAGCAGTGTATTTCAGTACATCTGCTGTTCTGCTCCCCGCAGAATATAATATGTAATCTACATATAATGTCTCTGGTGAATTCTCGCACCCCCCCCCACCTCTGGCCTATACCCCAGATCTTGTAGGCATAAATAAAATAAATCTTTAAAAATACCCTGATTTGGAAAGAACGATAAATTTTGCAATGCCTCTGTTTTCTTGTAAAGACTGAAATAATTTTAGATTTGAAAAACAACAAGGACTAACACAATTTTATTTTTTGTACAGAGGTGACATTTTTTAAAATCTTTGTTTTAGTTATATTGTCTCCTGAGTTTTAATTTTTTTAATGACACTTACTTGTAAACTATGAAAGTAGGTGGTATTTTTCTGGCACTATTACAGTGCTGACTTAACAATTATAAAATTCAACAGCTACAAAAGGTATAAAGTGTAAAGTAATTTACCCTTCTATCTTTCTAGATAACCAGTTTCTGTTCCTGGGGCAATCACATTACTGTTTCTTTTGTATTTTTCCAGAGATAGTTTAAGACGACCTAAGCATGTGTGCATTAATGTAGACAGACATATATATGTACATATACACCTTAATCTCCTTTATTCTCCCCTCAAATAGAAACAGCCTCTGCATATTTCTTTACCTCACCTTTTACATCTACTATATTTGGGTGGCGGCATTTCATATCATTTTTTTTTTAACAAAATTCCCTCTTCTTTATAAAGATGGCATAGAGTTGCTTGTAGGAACATGTTCTCGGTTTGTTTGACCAGTCTGTTAATGGGATTATTTAAATATCTAGCATTTTATTATTTTAAATAATGCTAGAATAAATATCCTTGCATGGATATCATTATTCAGATGTGTGAGTATCTGGAAGATAAGATGTTAAAAGCTGAACTGCTGGATTAAATAAAAAATGCATTAAAAAAAGAGTATTGGCAAATTTCATCCATAGACATCATGCCAATTTATAGTTCCACCAATAATGTGGAACAGCACTGTTTTACCAATTTCCTATGTTCTGGCCAACAAATTATTGTCATATTTTGAGATAATTATAAGTTAAAGTTGAGAAATACCACATTGTAAATTTCATGTCCCTTCCTTTATATATAAATGACACAAACCATTTAATTATTCTTAAGTTTAAAGACATTTGTATTTTTCAATCTGTGAATTGTTAGGAACTCTGTATGCTATCGACTTATTTTTACTATTATTTTCCACTCTTTTGTAATTTCATTTATGTATCTCATCATTCCTTGCATTTTCAATTCTCTCATTCTAAAATTCCTTTCTTAGCATCTCCTTAAATCTTAAATCCAGATCTTAATTCCATATGCACAGGTGCTGGTGGAGTGGGGACACTGGTAACAGGGTTTGATTCTGGGTAGAAGAATGGGTAAATAGAAATAAATATCTGGTGGAGACTTACTTTTTCCACTGCAATACCTTGTGCATTTTTGAATTTTATACAAGAATTATATGGAACATAAACACATATATTATTAATTCACCTGCTGGTCTTTTAAGCTATTGCTTGAATATAATCTTCAGCTGAAGGCTATTTATCTTTACCATTATTAACACTGATGAAAATTAACTCCACGTGCATAATATATACATATTAAATAAGGGGGAGAAAAGAGCACAAGGGACTATGGTGACAGTTCATGGGTGAATTGGTGCTGGGGAACCTATGGGGAATACACAATAATGTAAAAGACATAATAATAACAATAGAAAAAGAATAAAGTAGATCTCTATATACTGAAAAATAAATAAATAAATAAATATGCAACATACTTATTTTTACAGAAAAATATTTTTTTTGTCTGTAGCTTGTTTTCTTCCTGGTTGGGATCTGCATTTGATTATTCTGTGAATTCTACCCACATGCCTAGCACATTCTTTAATCAATGGCGGTACTCAAAAACTGTTTAATTCATTTAGCAAACATCTATTGAGCTGCTGTTCTGTGAAAGTATCTTGGTAATCACTGGCAATAAAATTTACAGTCACAATCCCTGCCCTGAGAGATCCCAGTTAATGATGAAAATAAACAAGGAGATAAATAACTTTAATAGGTGCAATTGAGACATGCAAAGAAGTAAAATGATAAACATCACATGATTATCTTCCTCAGCATTTTCCAAAGATTGAGTCAAGTAGCACCTTCTCATGATAATTTTAATTGATCAATAGTAACATTTTTATTAGATAATAATTTATTACAGAAAATATATTACAAAAGCTAATAATTTTGTGGATATTAATCTAGTATGAGAGTGCAGTAGACATTTAATTTTAAGAAGCCAGTCACTATAAAGAAAAAAAATTAAGTAAATAAGGGTTTAAATAGAACACAGCTATTGTAACAGTAGTGAAGCAGAGATAAAAATGAAATTTGGCAAATGCTGATCTATCACATACCAAGCAGGTACATGCTGCACTGGTAATGATAACCTAATCATTAGATGATAATTCTTTTTTTTTAAGATTTATTTATTTATACATACAAGCTGGGGTACAGGCCAGAGGCATGGGGCGGTGAGAGGGTTCACCAGAGACAGAGTGCAGCGCAGAACAGGCAGATCAGAAAAACACTGCTGAGGGGAGCAGCGGGCGAGGCAGGAGAGGTCTGCCGCACCATGTGGGATTCTCCCCAGCCAGGCATCGAACTTGCATCGCGCGCTGCCGACAGCTCCACAGCGCAGCGCTCAACCGCCGCGCCACCAGGGAGGCCCAATCATTAGATAATTCTAATTAAATATTAGAATCACTTCCTTTTTTGTCCTTGAGGGTTTACTCTGTATCAAGTATTATCTTATAAAATTTTTGATATCTCTCTAGTAGTTGCAGTATCCCAGAGATGTGCATTTTACTGAAGCTGTTGAAGCTCAAAGAAGTTAATTAAATGGCACATACAACTAAAAATGCTTATTTTTTTTTTTTTTTCCTAGAAGAACTAGGGGGTAGGCCAGAGGTGCAAGAAAGAAGTCGGTTGTGCCATATGTGGGTTAGTTCCCTGGCCTGGGATCAAACTCAGGCCATACAGGTGATAGCACTGAGATTTAACCTCTTGGTCATCAGGAGGCCCTAAAAATATCTATTATTTAACTGTTGTACATTGTACCCATGAGGAGTCAAGTACTGGAGAAAATGACAGCTAAAGTTACTGACCTCTTAAAATTTGAATTTAGTGGGGGAAAAAAAATATCAAATGAATAAATGCCACTTAAAAAATATACTAGAAGAGGGTATTAGAAACACTTAAACCCAAGATGGATTAGGGGTGGGAAGAAAAGTCAAAAGAAGCAGATATAGGAGCAAAATTTAAATTTTGCAGTAAGGAGTAAAATAGAAGTTAATTGAGCACTACACAAAGGAAACCAGTGGAAGTTCCTATGAAAGAATATAAAAGGCCAGTGTGGTTGGGTATAGAGAACTTTATAGTTTCACGAACAATGACAGGAGACAACCCCTTCTTCAGTCTTGCCAAGAAAAGATGGTCAAGATTTTGCATTTTTGCCAATCTCAGGAGTAAGAAACGGTATCCCAGGATTTAGACTGCAATTCCCTTGTTATGAACACATTTCCATAAGTTTAAACTGATTTGCATGCCTTTTTCTATAAGCTATTTTCTTACTTTCCCCATCCAACTGAAGAAATTTCATATAAATGAAGTAGATTTGTCTTTTGTCTATAGTGTGAGGTATATATTTTTAGTCTAATTTGGGGCATTTGTCTTTCATTTTTATTATTCTTAACTTTGTGTTAAGTAATTTATTTTTGAAGTCAACTATTTTTTAAGTAAATCAATTTGCACTTTTTTTTTTTAGTTAAGTCACACTGAGTCATTTGTATAATCATATAAATATATTCTTCTGTGTTTTCTTTCAGAGTGTTATGTCAATTTTCAAATGTAAATACATGATCATTGGCATTTATTTTGATATAAAGTGTGGGATACAATTAGATTTTTTTCTTGAAATATTTCCACTTGTGGCATAACCATTTGTTGAATGATCTATCCTTTCCCAATTGATTTGAAACACAGCCTTTATTCAGTATTTGATTCTTGTGAAGTAATTTGAATCTATTACTGGACTCTATTCCATTCTACTGGTGAGTCTATATATTCATGGACTAGTAACACCACGCTTTATTATTGCTTATATTATTTTATTATCTTGCAGGGCAATCACTTGCATAAGGCAGTCTCTCACTTTAGAATTTTTCCAGCTTTTCTTATATACTTATTTTCAACATATATTTTGGAATCACTTTCTACTTTAAACATTTTCTATTAAAACTTGTACTAAAAATTATGGGCCTTCTTGGTGGCACAGGGGTTAAAGTCTCAGCACTATGAAGTTATCAGCAGCCACTGCAGCATGAGTTTGATTCCCAGGCAGGGAGCCGACCCACATGACAAAGAAGACCTCTCCTGTCTCCCTACTGCTCCCCTCAGCAGTGTATTTCAGTAGATCCCCCTGTTCTGCTCCCCACTCTGTCTCTGGTGAATCCTCTCACCCCCTTGCACCTCTGGCCTACACCCCAGTTCTTGTATGCATAAATAAAAAAATAAATCTATTTTTAAAAGTTGTAGTAAAAATTAGAAGTATGCAAAATAGGGAGCCCTGGAATGACTTGAAGGAAAGTATTGAAGGCCAAAGGGAGAGAAATGTCAGGGCCTAGCGTGGGAGCATACTCCATGAGTTTGAAGAGCAGAAGGAGACTATTATTGCTGAAGCCAGAGAACAAGGAATTGAGTGAGGGGAGCCAAGATATCAGAGAAGTAATGGTGGTGAGGGAGGTGGGGCCCAGGGGGTCTGACCATATGGTCCTTTGTGAGTGGTATAAAGATAGTGACTATTAGTCTGATAAGATGAAAAGTCACTGACAGATTTAAAGCACATGACACATAGACAAACACTGAAGTATATGTAAAAACTTTTAATTTTTGGTATCTGATAAATGTCCCACCAGCTCATTTCTAGGTATTTGACAGAGACAGTCCTACGTGTGTAATGGAAAAAGAAATAAAAAAGCATTATACCAAGATACTCATTGCAGCACGGTTTGCTACAGCGAAAAACCACCGGCATGCACATAAATAGGAAAATGGTTCTTAAAACATCTGTGCTAGATACGTACTATTGAACACCGAGAAGCAATTACGTGCTCAGAGTAGGTTTGAAAACATAGGAAAAAACTGATGCTATTATCTCAAGGGCAAACCGGGGTAATGACGGGGGATCTGCCTTGTCTTCTGGAGACACTCAGCTGAGATGCCTGTGGATGAAGTGAGGCGAGGTCTGGGCTTTGTTTCAGCAGCTCCGGGGGCCGGAGTTGGGGACGTATAACTAAGCAAGACTAGCAATGTGCTGGTACTTACTGAGGTTATATTGCTGGCACATGAGGACTATCTCCCCCCCCCCCCACTTTTGCTATGTTTGAAAAATTCCTAAAAGCTAAAAAAGAGTTCAAAAGTAAAGTCACTAAAGCCGGAAATGTAACTGAAGTATAAATGTCAAGAAATCATTCCACAAACGCCTTTGGCTGTTATTTTGTTGGACATTTAAGGCAGGCTTTTAAAAAGATATATTCGTAATAAATGTTTTGATATACTAGGCCGCTAGTGTTTTCAGGATTAAATGAGGTTGATGATCCCACAAATTGTTTAGCTCAGATTTGTTTCTCTATAAAAACATAAAACTTTGTCTGGAATTTGCTTTTATGACTGAAAAGATACTAAAGAGACCTTTTCTATCCACATACCCATCCACTGAATCATCTACCTCCTATTGAACACTTCACAAAATATTTCATAATTTATTTAGCCATTCCCTTATTGACATTCCTCCCTTTCCAAACAATGTTATAATGAATGTCTTATAATACATATCTGTGTACCTGCCTGGTCATTTCCAGGTCAGTCCTAGAAGTGGACTTGCTGGATCATAACCAATATGTTGAAATAGATTTTTTTCCAAGTTGCCCTAGTAAGAGATTGTACTTGCATATTTTATCCCCAAACAATTATGAGAATGACTGTTTCCCCATAACCTTGGCAAGAAGGTGTGATAAATATTTGTGCATAAAAAAATCATTCTCTCCTTAATGCCTGAATTTGTATTCCATGCATTATTAGTGAAGGTAAATGCATATTTATAATCTACTTTTATCTCTGCCACTGTGAAATACCTTTTCATGGTCTTTATTTTTCTATTGAACTCTTTTCTTTATTGATTTGTTGAACCTCTTTATATTAAGACTATTAATGTTTTGTCATATATGTCGACAAATATTTCCCCTAGTTTGTCATTTGTCTTTAACTTTATGTAGTTTTAAATATTTCAACCTTTGTTTTATGGTAAGATTTATGGCATGCTTAGAAAAGCTTTCCTATTCCAAAATTATAAAGCCATTTTTTTCTATAGTCACTTTCACACTGTTGCTTTAATTCGTTTGCACTCGTGGTTATAATCCATCTGGAATTTATTATTGAGTAGGAGGTAAGGATATGCATTTTATTTCTCAATGCAGAGCCAATTGTCCCAAACTGTTTACTGAATAATTTATTATCTATATCTGGGTGGGAGTCCCCACCTCATTATTTTTCTTTTGGAAACTTTTTATTGGCTCTTTTCACACATTTATTATTCCATACACACTTTAGAACCATTTGTCGTGTTCCAAGAAAACCCCGAAGGGAGTCCATTTGCAATCACGTTAGGAGTTAGGTGAACATGGGCATTTGTAGGCAACAAAGTGTTCCATTTGAAAGAATAATGTGTCTTCCCACTTTCAAGGTCTTTAAATAAACTTTACTGTTAATACCTCCATATGTCTTTTGCATTTCTTTCTCATTCCTAGATATTTTATAACTGAGGACTTTCTTTTATTGAATGACATTATTGTTGCCATTCCATTATTTTACTTAGCTATCACTAATGTTACATTTACAAATGTCATGAATCTTTGCAGGCATGCCTGTGTACACACATACACAAACAACAAATATCTTGCCACAAGTAATAAAATGCTAAGATGTGAGAAGTATGTGAATTTTTGGATGCATTTTTAATTTGCACATGTTTTAGAAATCTATCACCCAGAAATTACATTTTTTAGATATGTGCCCAAGAGAAATCAATGCATGAATCCACCAAAAATGGTATAGATCATTTATGGCAATTTTGTACACAATAGTTAAAAACTGGAAATAACCAGTTTCTAGTGACCAACAGAATAAACAAATTTTGGTTTGGTTCTATAATGGGATACTGCACCAAGCAACACCAACAATAATAAAAAAACTACTGATAGGGGAAACTGCACAGAAAAATATCCTATTATTCCATCTTTGTGAAGTTCAGGGACAGGCAAAACTAATCTTATACTAGAAATCAGGACAGTGGTTACTTTCAGGAGGTTGGATATTCTCTAGAAATGTGATCTAGTTGACCATAGATGTGATGTAATCTTTTGACTCTAAACCTAAGTGGTAGAATCACCAGTATACAATTTTGTAAAAGACAACAAGCTGGGCACTTGATTGTTTAATTATTTAAGATAAATTTCTAAAAGACAGTAAACTTCTTAATAAGTTTATACATATCAAGTCACTAAAATAAAAACCAAAATGAAAAATATACATTAAAAAAAAAAAAACTAGAAAATCAAATGAACAAAATAAGCAAAAACAAATTAAAAAAGAGAACATAGTTGTGTGACCTGTCTCAAAATTCTACCCATTGCTGTAGGACTCATCCCAAACATTGAAGCTTCTGTCTGCTTTATCTGGCGAGCCCCCAAATTGAACTCAGCATTTTCCCAGAGGATCTTACATTCTCACCTGCTGCTCCTTATAGCTAGTGTGTTGAAAGTGAAGTTCTAAAAACATAGTTCTATCTCTTTTTCAGAGGGATTAGATTATATACATTCATGAGTATAGTCCTGAGTTGTTCCTAAACTACTATTAATTCAGATACACCTCCTTATTGGACACAAAAATTCTCTATAGTGGATTTCTCAAACAAGATTTGTTCTTTTAACACAGCCTAAACATCTAGTAGGAACATTTTTTAATGCAAGAGTTTTTCCCAACACTGACTATAATTGCTAGATTATTCTTAAGTGGTCTGACCTTTCTGCAGGTTTGCCAAAAGGTCTCCAATTTCTATTTACTTATTACCTTCATTTGAGATGCACTTTACTGGATCCTCAATCCCAAAAAACAGACTGTGTGACTGAAATCAGGCTGCATTGTCTACAACCTGTACATATGCACAGATAAACAAAAACTATAACTTCATAGAATACACTCAAAACTTGGGTAAAGCATTCATGGTAAACTGATAGAATATAGTCTTACAGCTATTAAAATGATCTAGATTTGTATTGACATAGGAGATAATTATATTAAATTATAATATAAAATTAGCAGGATATACAATACAAATATCTCGATCTTAATTTCTTTTCAATATAAAAATGTGTCTATATTTATAAAGGAGCAAATGAAAAGGAAATACATTAAGACGTTAACAGCAATAGTTTATCTCCAGGAGGTAGAACTTGACGTAATCAATCCAAATTTTCTATATTAACTGCTATTAAAACTCTTTAAAAATGAAAGCAGCATCTTCAAATGCAACAGGATATTTCTAGCTAGATAGTCTTTAAATTCTGGATCAGTAACTGTTTTCTGCAAAATCCATAGCTACATCAGGCAAACAGGAAAGCTCAAGGTTAGTTTTTTAATTATTAGTTTTTTAATTATTCAGCACTGGGCCTGAAATGATGGGAATTCTGAAAGAAGAAAAATTCAAGATTCCATATATGGCCCCAAACAATGTCAAGAGTCATTCCAGGATGGGGTGATTCCTACTCTTATTCTAAGGAATTATTACCAAGTTTAAAATTCAGAAAGATACATAAAGATTGTGATTACAAAGAGGAAAAGTAAAAGTAATCTCATAAAAGGGGTATTTTTTAAATTGTCATAGTGTGTAGAATTTTTCTAAATATAGAGAAAACCGAGAAACTATAGAAGATTCAACTATACAGCAAAAACTACAAGAAGCAACATCAAAACAGACAACTAATAAAAGGAGCAATTTCCTAAATAAGTTGATAACTTTTATAAATCAAGAAAACCAGATGATACAAATATAACAACATATAAATGCGAAATTCATAATAGTTTAAGATACTAAAAATATTCTATTTTTTTTAAACTAAATGACAGGCTCATATATATTTTATTATTCTTTGGTGTCCATGTGTGGCTTCATTTATGTGTATTCAGTAAGTCCTCACTTAATGTTGTCAATAGAGTTTTGGAAACTGACTGGAAGCAAAACAGCTTGTCAGGAAAGCAGGTCCTCAAATATCGTTTAGTTCAAGGTCAGCAGGAGGATTTTTTTTTAAATCAACATTATAAAGAAACAACGATGAGAGAAATAACCCTACTTAAGCACCTGCTATATCCATCTATTGATTGGTTGATTGATATCTGCTCTCTATATATACTGTTATATATTGATATATACTACATTTACACATTTCTATCTATATAAACATACATATATTCTCTATGTCTATTTCCCCCAAATTCAATGCATTAAAAATGGTTTGATTACACTATGAGCAAGGATACAGGAATAGACAAATTTTGAGTGAAAATGTGTGTTAGTATTTCTGTGGAGAACTATGATATGCATATAAATTTTATAAGGTGCATACTTTTGGGATCAAGTGTTTTTATTTCTAAGAAATCTACTCCAAATATATAATTGAACATGTACTGTATAAAATTGCATTGTATAAGATAATTATTGTAACACCATGTATTATATTGAAAGTCAGAAAGGAGATTATTGATAAAGAGAGTCAAGTAGACAGAGCACATTACTTTTGAATACATATGAGGCCAAGACAACAAAATAAAGAGGGGGGAGGAGAGTGGGATAAAAGGGGCAGAGAGAATCCATGATATATTACTTTGTGAAAAAACATGTGGAAAAATATTCTATAGTTAGTCTGTTAAAAAGAAGCATATACATGTTTGTGTACTTATGGAATCTCTGTAGTGGTATTTGGTTGGGTGGAAAAGCAGATGCAAGGAAGTGTATCATCCAAAAATACAAATTTTAAAGTTCCCACATAGCCTTACAATTTAGTCATCAAAGCAAATTAAGTGCATTTTATAATTATACATGGGATGATTCTAGTTATACAAATTAAAACCCTAACAGAGGAAAAGGAACTGCAAGAAATACTCTAAACCAAATTCATTATAGTTGTGTATGTGTGATGGAGCTCAGAGGGGATGGTTGATATTTCTCCATTTTCATAATGACACCTCACAGACACTTAACACAGCCTTTCAGTAGTTTTCATAAGCTATCATGAGGATTTGCTCCTGACAAAATTGGAAGGAAGATAAAGTATTAATTTCTTCCTTCTGTGTAAGGAAAGCATCGTTACTCTCACAGGACTATAACAAATCTTGGTGAATTAACAAATAACTCCTGAGCTTACTAGAACCATACAATCCTGTCCCAAACCCTGTGGCAGGCCAGAATAAATGCCAACTTCTCCAGTGAATTGCTTTCTTCCAAGGGGAGAGGTGGAGGAGGAGGAGGAGGAGGAGGAGGAGTTAGAATTGTTCTTTCAGTCAACACCTAGACCTGGGCTAGTCTGTAACACTGCCCTCCCCCAAGGACTATACAAGTTGTTTGCCTTTGCTGATTCTAAACCAGAGTCTGAACGTGTACTTGTGTGTGAGTGGAGAGAATAAGTGTTAAACCCAAGGTGGCAAAATGGGAAGATACACAGATATTCATTAGAATTCTTTGAAAAATTGTCTGTAAGTCAATTTTTTCCCCTAGTATCAAAAGCTAAGGTAGAGGGAAGTCTGTCTGAGGAGCCTTTCATAATACTGAAAATTCAAGATCCAAGTTTCCTAACCTTGGCTAGTTCCTAAATCAGAGAGAGGCCTGACTGGGATATTAGGGTGTAGTTGAAGGACCAGCATCTCAGTCTTCGGTTGGGGAGCTAGTGCTCTTATGTAAAAGACCCCACCATTCTTTACCATCATCTTTTTTTTAACACATTTCTATCACCATTGTCTTTATGAACCATCATGACAATACACATTAGTTATCTATGTCATATATTAGTATTACTATTAATTTAGTACCTTTGAACAATACACATTTCTCATCTCTCAGTTAAGTCCTCTGCAAGGCCATAATCAAGGTGTCTGCCAGGGCTGAGTTTTTTTTTTTTTTTAAGATTTTATTTATTTATGCATGCAAGCTGGAGTATAGGCCAGAGGCGTGGGGCGGCAAGAGGGTTCACCAGAAACAGAGTGGGGAGCAGAACAGGCAGATCGATGGAAATACACTGCTGACTATTCACAATAGCAAAGGTATGGAAGCAACCCAGATGTCCAAAAATAGATGATTGGATCAAGAAGATGTGGTACATATACACAATGGAATACTATTCAGCATTCAAAGAAGATAAACACATGCAATTTGCAGGGACATGGATGGAATTAGAGGGAATCATACTCAGTGAAATAAGCCAGGAAGAAAAAGAAAAATATCGAATGGTTTCACTTATAACAGGACTATTGGGAAACCAAATAGGAGATAGACACTCAGTGGGGGGGGGCGGGCCGGGGGAGGGGAGGATAAGGGCACAAAATGGAATAGAAAAGAATATAAGGGACCATGGAGATGGATCACGGGTGAATTGGTGGTGGGCTACCCAAGGGGAATACAAAATGTAAAAGACATAAATAACAATAATAATAATAAAAAAAAGAAATACGCTGCTGAGGGGAGCAGCGGGCGAGGCAGGAGAGGTCTGTCGCGCCATGTGGAAATCTCCCCAGCCGGGCTTCAAACTCACGTCGCTGCTGCCGACAGCTCCACAGCACAGAGCTTAACCGCTGTGCCACCGGGGAGGCCCAGGGCTGAGTTATCTTTTAAAAGCTTTACTGAGGAAGATCTACTTCCAGGATTTCGTGGTAGTGGAAGCATTCAGTTCCTTGCCAGCTCTTGGACTGAGGCTGCCCAAGGTTCCATTGGATGATCCTAAGTGCCTGCTTCCTTCATCAAAACCAGCAAGACATAGAATCTTTCAGAAAGATAACATTATAATCTTATGTTTCTTAACAGACACAACATCTTGTCACCACTCTTGTATTCTATGCATTAGAGGCAAGTCACACATCCCATTCACGTTCGTGAGGAGGGGGTTACACAGGCACGAACACCAGCAGAGAGGGTCATAAGCCTCCTGCAGAGATTGTCCACCACTCACTTTAAAATAATATTTAAAAATAATATTTTTAGAGAATGTTCAAACTGTTCTTCCTCATTGTCTCAGATCATTGCCTCTCAATGTCATCATCCCTGAGACCCTCATATTTCCCATTTTATACAGTTGAAGCCAAGTGGCCCTGGAGGATCGCTGCATCCCTTTTGACCATTCGTTTCTAGTTTGTATATTTATAAATAAAGGACAGTAAATATTTTAAGAGCATCATTTATCCTGTTTTATACTAGTTTTATGTGGTGTGTAATCATCACAGATGTCAACTTAAAAAGTCTTTAGAAATTGGTATAACTTAATACTTTGGAAAGCTTTGTGGAATTTTACATCATTTTCCAAGGACCATATTTTCACAGTGAGATCTGCAATGCATAGCATTATTTTCTCTTATTAAATAGTTCATGCAATCATTTCTCTTCTTTCTCCAGTAACATGCACCATACTCAATGTCTTAATTTCAAAGGCATCCTATCTTTTTTCACTCCTTCCTGAAAATGTAAATATTGTCTCATGAGATCCACTGATACCGATATCTATACCAATAAGATAGAGGCCCCAAACTCCCTTCAAACCACTACTTATGATTTGTGTTTTTAGAAACAAACCCTAAATGATCAGGGTCTTGCAATGACTACAGGTGTTCTTCTGTGTAAATCTGTTCGTAAGAGAAAAAGATGGAATTGAACCAAACTTTACTCTGAGGGGAACTATTCCCATTATCAGTTTCTAATTCTCAAATTCCTTAGGATTATCCAGAACATCCTCAGACTCCTTCTATAAGTGAAATAAGTGTTCCTGTAAGACTTTGACTCTAGAAAAGTTCCAACCAGAGGAAGGAGAGGGAAACTGTCAATACTCAATCAGCAGTAGGTATCCATCAAACCAGGGTCCATAGGGGTTTCCAATTCATGGTGTCAGTGTTATTAGGGACCAGGAGAGCCAGCAGAGGGCCTTAATTATCATCTACATATTTGCTTAGCACCAAGAACTTTGGAGTTGTAGACTCATCTAGTATTTTCTAGCCACCCAATGAGGTAGATACTATTATTCCTTATTTTAAGGATGAGGACACTGAATTACGAGACTAGGTAACTGATCCAAGGACTTACAGCTAATCAATAATGTAGATGGTACAGTAGACTTGGGAACCAACCATGCAATCTGGCCCTATATTCTTCTGCACTTTCGGGTACCGATTCACTAGCCCTCTATACTAAGAGGGGACACGGGACACAAAAATGTGGGATATCTGATCGGCTAAAAGCCTGGTGCTCCAGAATGGTTTCCTCCTTTTAAGTGAAGAAAGTGAGTCTTGGTATTCTTCACCAGACTACATGTCCATCACTTAGATTGGATACAGCTTTTCTTGATTTTAAAGGATAAAATTAAAATTGGATACAGCTTTTCTTGATTTTAAAGGATTTATCCTCAACCCCTAACTTGCTGCTTTCTCCCCTGTGTTCTAAAAGGAAAAGCATTTGTCACAAACTCCCAAAGTGAAATTATGAGACCTTGAGAAAACTACCTGTATCAAACATAGGTTATATTGAAGTCCCATTTTTCACTTTAATCCAGTAACAGGATAGTTATTTTTTTTCATTCCTTTTTTTTTTCCCCTTCTAAGTAACATGCACAGGTCATTCCATCTCCATGGAATGAAGACATCACTTCCATCAGTTTTGCTTCAGGATACTTGCTAGTTGTTCTGCCCTTTCGGATGAGACAGCCCCAGTTGTTGCAGGAGTAAACAGCAGGTCTCTGTGCCTCAGGCTGTCCTTATCTCAGCTTCCCAGATGTAAGCTTATTTCTCAAGATTCTTCTTTGGTTGCACTCTGGCAACAGAACATTCCTCCTTAATGAATCTCAAGTCTATACAGAGGTCAAAAATTCACAGACCAACATTTTTTATTTTTTGTTTGTTAGAATTTTGTTGGAATGACCTCAAATAAAATATTGATTTCTATTTCTCTTGGGAAATGATAGGAGAGATCTGACTGTAATGGATGCTTTTGTCCCATCTTGCAACATTTTCTTGGAGTGGAAAGACTCCAAGTTCACCCTAGTGAGCGCTGCCTTGCTTCATTCAAGTCTTCCTCACACCTGTAGGATTTCAATTCACTGGTCTAAATCTGTGCTACTCAGCGAGGCCTGTGGATAAGCATCATCAGCATCAGTGGTACTTTCACAAATGTGGAATTTCAGGCATCTTTTCATACCTGTTTAATCAGCCTGTGCTTTTGTAAGAGCACTACATGATTTCATTACATATGCATGTTTGACAGGCCCTGATCACTTTCTTTCACTCACCACCTACCAACCTGCATTTTTATAACAGGAATACTGAACTCATTATATTTTTTCCCTATGAACCCAGAAACTTTACTTCCTTGACTCTATGTGCTGTTCTTTTTGCCCAGATACCATTTCCAAGTCACCCACACTGTCCTAGGTGACTCAAGCACATTGGTTATGCTTGTGCTCAGACACTACTTACTCCTAAGATTTTCAGCAACACATCCTCTCCTAAGTACAGGGATGCAAGGTATTCCTCCTCTGTGTTTGGCTAATATTTTGTAAGTGATTTTTCAAGACTGCAGCTGTCTAGTTGCGTAATTAGCTAGACGGAGAACTTCTTGTGAGTTCGGTGAATGTCTCTATTCATTTTTTTAGCACTAGGACTTTGGTGGACCTTTTGGATGTTCAGTTTTTGGAAACTGTGAAGGTAACTTTACTTGGTAAAAGGGTTTTTGTAGATGTAACTAGGTTAAGGATCCTGACATGACATCACTTCAAATTATCTGGTGGCCACTAAATCCAATGATAATTGTCCTTACAAGAGACACACAGAGAAGAAGGAAGAGGACACAGTCATGTGAAGATGGCGGCAGGGATGCAGACATAGCCAAGGAACACCTGGATCCACCAGAAACTAGAAAGGACAAAGGCAGAGTCTTTCCAAGAACCCACAGACGGAGCTAAAGTACACCAACACCTTGATTTCAGACTTCTGGCCTTCAAAACTGTGAGAAAATAAATTTCTGGGTTTTTTTTTTTTTTTTGGAGCTATTGTTTGTACTATTCTACTACAGCAGACAGTCCTAGGGAGCTAAGGAAGTGGCTGCCATGTCATTTCACAATGTTCTAATTGCACAACAATTGTTGCCAATACTAAGTACCTACTTGCCACCAGTCATTTTTTTCAGATGTTTTTCAGATGCTTTTACAGTTAAGGGGCAGGATGGGTGGAAAGGTGGTTTAGGAAAAGACTATGTTGATGTACAACACAAAAAGGACTCAGAGGATGAGAATTTTGTTATCACATGAATATTCATTTAAAGGACTTCAGAAGAAGTTTTTAAAAATCAGATGGGCAACATGATCCAACTGTGGTAATTAATCGGTCACCATTCCTCATTACTCAGCCAGCTTGCTCAAGGGCTAGGAAATCTTAAAAGCAGTAATATAGCTAATGAAAAAGAGGTACATGAAGAGTAGAGAAGGGTCAAAGTATAAAAGTCAAAGAAGCCAAAATCTAATTGGAAGAGTTGACAGAAGGACTTGAGGAAACTAAACTTGTCTCTATCATTCTTCCCGAAATCACATGGGTGGTGGCACAACCCCGTTCCATCACATGGGCATCACAACTTTGTCACAACCGCCTGATTTGGAAAGACCTTCCAGGCCCATGACCGGGACATTAAACCATAACTGACATCTGCACAAGTGAACCGGACTATAGAGGCTCCCCCGCCCTATCTCTCTCTGGAGAGTCGGCCCCACAGTCTGTGCCAATAAACAGTTTCCTCTCACCTTCGCATGGTGTGCTCTTTCGGCTGCAATCTAACACTAATTGAACAGTTTCAAAGCATGGAGATACTTAAGTGCTTTTAAATTCTTTGTAACTTCCCCTCACACACACACTTAGAGGGCCCATCACAAATGGTAGTCAGTGAGTCATGAGTGTTTAAGTTCAATAATTCTGATTATTTCCCCCCTGAAATAATTAACTATAGAATTGAATACTTTCTTAACAATAACACTCATAGGCAGTGGTGTGTTGGTAAATGCTGAGCAACCTACTGGGAGCAACAACTACCCATTTGTTGTATTTACTGACTTCCGTGATGCAAAGACATCAGGACTGTTGTCCAGGTGTGAGTGACATGTCAACTGGCTGGCACAGTTTCTGAGCCATTGACTCTTGCAGGCCTAACACAGCACAAGTAGGAGAAATTGATGCCCCCCCAAAAAAAAACCATCAGTGGTTCAGATTAGAGGAATCTACTGAAGTGCAGAGAAATAGAGGGACTGGGAGAGGCAGAGTAAGACTGAGTAATATTAAGCTACTGAGTAATATGCACACCCATTGTAGCATCTCTCAAGTGAACCTACTTCTCTGACACTGTATCTTGCCACCCACCCACAGATTACCAGACGAATGCACTAAGATCCTTTATTTCTGTACATGATTCAGTTAAGGGGCAGTTTCCTGGAAACATTTTAGCCCAACTATGGAAATAACTTAAGTGCCCATATACAGATGAATGAATCAAGATGTGATACATACACCCAGTGGACTATTACTCACCTGTCAAAAATATAAAACTCTTTACCATTTGCAGCAATATGGATAGAACTGGAGGGGATTATGCTCAGCAAAATAAGTCAGAAGGAAAAAGACAAATACCAGATTGTGTTACTTTTATGTTGAATACAGAGATAGCAAACAGGGGCCAGATAAAACCAAACTAACAACAAACCCTAGAAAACTGATTACAGAACTGAGGCTACCAGAGGGAGAGGGGAAGGACTAGAGAAAAGTGGGAAGGGAGCACAATGGACTGTGGAGACAGACTTTCGGTGCTTTGGTGGTTGGTGTGGTGTAGTAACAAGTACTCAAGGGGGGAGATCCTATACCTCTAAAACACAAATAACTATGTTAGCCAATGTTTTCTCAATAAAAAATAAGATAAGGAGAGCATATTCTCAAAGCAAATTCACATTTAGTTCCTGAACTAAATGCAATTTTTAAAATTCTGAATCTCTACATCAAACTTAGGAATAGCTCTTAATTTCAGAAATGGCAAAAAATGAGCGCCCAAGAGGATGCAACAAGGATTCTTAGCCACTCAGACCCACCCCCTTCCTCAAGCAGAAAATCCACTGCTATCTCTAAGTATCTAAAACAAGAAAAACAAGAAACAGGGTAATCTCTAGCTGACTACAGTGTTCATTAGGATGAACACAAAGCTCATTAAAATACTCATTTAGGAAAAAAAAAGCTTAGTCACATAAGGTTTTAATCTATTTTTAATTAAAATTTTATTATTTAAATATATAAATATATTTTGCAGGAAAAAAAATTTATGCTGTTTCAATCAGCTGTTCCTTTTAAGAAATGGGAATGTCACTTTCCCATTTTACTAGTCATCAACTTTCTCCATCTTCCCCTCCAGTCAACTTCTACTATCTGTGAATTCCTTCAGGAAGATAAAAACTGCTGGTGGATAGTATAAAGACCTTGGGTTGCCAAGAGTTTGCAACATGTCAGCGGTAATCCTGAACACAGGGGCCCTATTTCTGTGTAGGTAAAAGAGAAGCATCTGCCTCATAGAGTTAGAAGAATTCGATGAGGTAATACATATAAGGCATTTGGAAACTTACCTTGCAGATAGCCTGTGTATAGCAAACTTATTTTAATATGCAAGACTTAAATTCAACACTCCTTCTTACCAATCTGCTGAGACAGGCTAGGTAAAAGCAATTGCCAGCCAGCGGACCGATTTCCCCAAGTTGTGTCTGAACTGGCTCATGGGATGAAGAGTCCTGCCCAAAACACCGACCATGTGGCACCATGAAAGACAGAGCCTTAGATCCTGCGATCAGTTGTCTCACAATTTCCTGAAGGGAGAAGGCCGGGAGCCCACACATGCAGCTGGAATGCACTTGCCCCGGCGTAGCCCAGACCAGAACAAGCTGTGACCTGCTCTCTTCCCTCTGCCTCATGGACTTACCCTCTAAATCTAACTCCCAAGGACAGACAAAACTCTCCCTTCCCACAATGGTGCCCTCATGAATGATCTCTACGAAGGCCTTCCCTGATTCAGTTACATCTAGAGCTCTCTGGTGAATTCTTTCCCTAAAGGACAAAGGACCCACTCTTTTTCGGGTTTGAAACACTACCAGTCATCTATTCCTGAAGATAATTGATTCCTGTTTCACAAAGTAAATTTCCAAACTCACACTCGGTCTTCTTTGGTGCGAATGTTCCATTCTCTTGCACACTTTGAAATATTTCAAGATACAATTAAAATGCAGTCTATGACATCTCCTTCCATGTTCTATCTATGTGCTTTTTAACTTCAGTGTGATGGCGTTTATCACATTCTAATCAGGGAATCTGTGAAATCAAAGCTTCAGATCACTTCCCCATTCCCCCTGAATTCTGGATCTCTCCTCTGTCCTAATTCTTTGTCTCCTTTATGCCAGATCACTAAAATTCACTGCAGGGAGGTCGGTCCCTTACCCTTCCTTCATTTAGCACCCAGCAGATTATTTCAGGCCAAGTGCCTTCTCAACTGAAGGAATAGATGGATAAGAGCTGTGGGCCCTTCCTGAGTGCCCCCTTAATTCTTAAACCAGAAATCTGTTAGTCCAGTTATAAAGGCTCTGACAGCCTGACTTCCCTACAGATTTGTAGAGAGCTATTTTCAAGTCATAACTACAAAGAGAATTGGATTTTTTAGTTTTTTCTCCCCAAGGCACACTTATGTAAAAAAAGTGTTTCACTGGTTTTGAGATATGTCCCCAGGGTGGTGAGATACTCCCAGGGGTTCCTAATCACTGGAGGCTCCTCCCAGACTCAGATAACAAGCAACTTCCAGTTATGCCTTAAGTCACCAACTTTTCTTTACTTAATTGTAGCTTCTGGCAATTTACTGGCAATCTTTGGTATTTCTTGCCTTTTTGATAAATCACTCCTTTGGCACTTCATCGTCACTGGGCACTACCCCTGTATTGCTGTCTCTTTATATGACACTTATTTTTAATAAGGGGCACCAGTCATATTGGACTAGGGGTCCACACGATAGCATAGCTTCAGTTTAACTTTATCCTATTTTCAAATAAGGTCACCTTCTGAGGTACGGCAAACTGAGACTTCTGTCTTTTCTTGGGTGGGGAGGACAATTCAATCCACAAAAACTGTGTTGGTATGAAAATGGTTGCTGTGCAGCAGCGGGTTGCACATTTTGTCCATACTAAAGTCACCTGAGGAGTTTTTAATATCCAGGCCCCTCTGTCCACACAGAAGAACGCAGCCTCTGCAGTCCCCACAGAGTGTACCTCCAGAGAAAGGGAAATATGCTTCTTCCACATCGTAGAGAAGGTAGCTGGTATTTTTTAAAAGTTTGGATAAAACTGACCCACTATCCTCTGTAGTCATGTTTATATAGTAGGTTTCTATGCAATTGGGTTTAAGACAGCTTTTTGTTATGATACACGTTTAATTCTTTATCCTGTTACTAGATACTTAACAGCTACATGACTTTCTGAAAATTAAAACACCACCAAGCCTCAGTTTCTACATTTAAGTTTAATAAGCACTTCTAAGTTTTTAAAAAATATTAGAAACAAAGTATGAGAAACCTTCCACATCAAAGTCCCTCTACAAATATTTTGTCATCTTCTCAGCATTGTAGCCCTGAGCAAGGCCGCAGGGAAGACATTTTTCAGTAGATTGTCAAAGACGAGAGCAAACATAAGACACCATCACAATATATTTCAAAGCATCGAACGATCTATCAGTCTCCTTTTAAGAAATCCAATTTTCCTTGGAAGGAAGGAGTAGGTTACTTAAAATAATTTTAAAACATTCACATTTTCCATAACACCTCCTTGTCTTCCCAGAAAAAAAATATACATGCAAATTAAGTTATTCTCTATTTGGAACATGAGAGTTAGGACTTGTGACCCTGTCAGCAACAGGATGTCGCAATGTCAGCAGAGTCTCCATGCCACATGCCACTATCTAAAGCTCTGATTATGATTATGACTCATTCTGTATTCAGAAATATCTCTAAAGTTAACCAAATCCTCAAAATCTCAGGCTATGTTTCTTCTCTAATTTCTCTGTCTAGGTGGGTGGGTGGGGAACAAAAGAAAAAGTTATTTCTTTATCTAATGTTGCATATGCATTTCTTACTCTAATTTATGCAGTTATTAGAATAATTCATGCCGTCATTCATGAGTGTGCTCAAATGTAGCTTCTTCCACTAAATGGGTATTGAAAGCCAAAGGTTTTGGGGAACTGGACAGGGGTTAAGTGCTATCAATCTCGTATTGAATTACTTTATACAAGTTCTTCTCCAAAGTCATGTGTCACCTTAAATCTCACAACTAGGAAGATAGAGGGCCAGCAGTGACATTTTTATAAGGAGGAACATGAGGGAGGCAGATGCTGAGAGAATCTGAATTTGTGCCTCTATCTGGTATGCAAAGAGAAAACATAGGCCTGAGTGCTCCCTGGAAGGTGAGATTAGAGAAATTATAAATGAGGGATCTCTCTGTCATATCATAGAAGGATACTTGCCCCCATTCATAGTCTAGGAAAACTCCAACTTTGTGCATTTGCTCTCTCAGGGAGATCTTTTTTAAAGGGGGAGAGACCCAGTAGGTACACTGGGTTCCCATCACAGATCTTGTGAGTAAGATTGTAGCTCTGGAAACTTTGGGTACAATGCCCTTTTTGTTGGCAAAATCTTCATAAATGCCTAATTGCCACTCTGCTGCCTTTTCTACATCCACTTCCCAGTAGTGCCTTCCTGAGGTAAAACTCTCCACACCCAACACAGTAGCACTAAAGTCAAATCTCCCTGGGTTTCCTGATATAACGTGCTGAACATATCTGAGTCCTATGCTTCTCAGATCCTTGGATAAGACCAGACAGGGATGAGCTGTTTTAGGATCCAAAGTTACACGTCCTGCAGGGAGAGAGAAATTGAGTTAACCTAGGGGTTCATCAATGCCGGTGCCAGAGATAGGGTGTCTAACATGCAGGGGCTTCCCAATGAGTGGGCATACACCTCAGGCACAAGACATGGGAGAAGTAATCTAAGAGTACAGGAAAAAAACCCTCTAAGCTTTGTATAAAGAAATCAACATCATAGAGGAATGAAATCAGTAAGATGATGGACAGAGATGCAATCTATCTGAGGTAGAAAAATAAAAGTAATGAACTAAGAGAAGCTTGGAAGTACCTTTCAAATCAGAATGGAATGTTACTAAGTTATGAAATTTAAGATTTGCTATTATCTAGTCCCACCCAACTGGGACCAAATTCTAGCTCCCTAACTGATCTTCCTAAGCCTGGAACAGCCAGAAGCACTGGAGTCACCTACTAGAGCATTCGATTCATGGCTCTTCACTGTAACTGAGCTGCCCTTCTCACCTTAAAGGTCACCAGAGTGTGACAGAGATGCCTAGAAACTGCTGCCAGCAGACTCGATATTGAGTAAATCAAAAGGGCATAACTGCAGAGGCTAGAAACCCAGTAAGAATATTCTGGAAAACCAAGCTGAAAACAAAAAAGCTCAATGTGATCCCTTATACTTAAATGAAGGTAAGATTTGACTTCTTCTTGTCTCACTGTTACTTCTTCATCTCTTTCTGATCAACCTGTAAATATTGTGATTTCTCAGGACTTGGTTCTGGGCCTTCCCTTTTACTCTTGTACTCTTTTCCCCTTAGGTGATTTCACCTGACTTCGGTTTGAAATATCTTCTATATGCTGATGACTTACTCCATAAACAAGCTGCTAAAAACCAACTAGATATAACACAGGCATTTCAAACACCTACATCCAAAACTGAAGTCCAAAACCATTCCTTTCCAGTTCCTACTTTTCAGTTAATAGGACATTTAAAAGTTGACCACACCATATAAACCTGGAATAGTCTGTATTTCTTACTGTTTAATGTTTAATCCAGAAACAAGAATTAATATTAAAAAACACTTAAATCTCTGGACTTGTACTCTAATTCACATCATGATTAGAGTGGTCTTAAAAGCTATAAGGCTGAATTTTAAATTTCACATTGTTTTAAGCTCTTGGTCTTTCCAGAACACTGACAGAAACAAATTCACTGCATGAATACACCTTCATTTTTGGTCTCAAGAATTTCTAAATATAATTTTCAAGGAAAAAGGGAAGTGTACTTATTAAAATAATTAAACTCCTACAAAGAAAGCATTACTGAGATTAGAAGAAGTAAATCTATAAAACTGGAATTCTCAGGCAGATTCCAAAATAATTTTTACTTACTATGTTCAAAGAAAAAAGCTTAATACCTATAGGGAATAGGTAACTAGCCAACTAGAATGTCCAGAAAAAAAAATTACATGAGAAATGTCAATGGACAATTACTGGGAAAGAAAGATAAAGATCAATATGCTTGCAATAACACAAATGCACACATTCTTCAAAGAATGTTATTATGTTGAATCCAACAATATATAAAATTGATAAAACATTATTTCTAAGAGTTTATCCTGGTAATGCAAGGCTGGTAACCATGAAAAAAAGCAATCCACCATATTAATATATTAATGTATTATATTATGAGAGAAAAAAGGCACAAGTATTCAGATACAAAAAGGGAAACTATGAAAACCCTATAGCTAACATCAGACTTAAAGGTGAAAGGCTTAATGTTTTCTTTCTCCCTAAAATCAAGAACACGGTAAATGATTTCCACCACTCTTATTCAGCATCGTATTGGAGGTCCTACTAGCACAACAGGGGAAAACAATACAAATAGACTTACAGATTAGAAAAGAAGAAATAAAACTATACAGATTCATAGATTATTTGGCTGTCTTTGTAGAAATTCCCAAAGAATCACAAGAAAGTCAATAGGATCTAGTAAATGGGTTTAGCATAGTTGTAAGATATAATACCAATATACATAAGCCAATATTATTTCTATTATTAAATAAACTAGAAATGAAATTTCAATTAGAAGTTCATATTTAAAAAAGCCATTAACAGTACTAAAAAATAAAATAATCAAGGATCATGCCTGTTCTGCTACCCGCTCTGTCTCTGGTGAACCCTCTTGCCACCCCACGCCTCTGGCCTGTACCCCAGCTTGTATGTATAAATAAATAAATCTTTAAAAAAAAATCAAGGATCAGTCTAATTAATTATGTACAATATTTGTGTTGAAAATTATAAAACACTGATGACCCAGACCAAAGACCCACATAAATGTTACCTCAAAATTATAGATTCAATGGAACAAAAACCCAAATCCCAGCAATTTTCTATAGAAGTCAACAAGCTGATTTTAAAATTTATGTGGAAGAGCAAAGGATCTAGAGTACCAAAATTATTTTTTAAGAGAATGAATGAATTTAGAGAACATATAGCGGTTGATTTTTAGACTTCCTACACAGTAATCAATCATGCTAGCATGGTATTGGCAAAAAGATAGACACAGTGATCAATGTACCTATTAGAGTCCATCCACGTAGACCAGCTCATATATGCCAAGTGATTTTCAACAAAGGTGCTCAAGAAATTTAATGGTGAAAGACAGGATTTTTCACAAATGCTAGAATACTGAAGATATATATATATCCAACAATATATAAAATTATATATATATATATAGTGATATCATACACAAATATTAGCTCTACGTGGATAATAGACCTAAACAGTAACCCTAGAACTATAAAACTTCTAGAAGAAAATCTTTGTGAGGCTAGGGAGAGATTTCTTAAGTAAGGGCATAAAAAGCAAACACCATAAAAAACAAACTGAATTGCAAATTTTAGAACTTCTGCTCTTTAAAAGATACGAAGAGGCAAATGAAAAATTAGTCACAGACTGAGGAAAATATTTAGAAAACTTCTACTTGATAAAGGACTGGTAATCAGAATAAATATAAAGGATTTAGAAATCTTAAGAAAACATACAGTGCAATTTTTAAGATGGGAAAATATGGATATAATTCATCAAAGAACATGTCCCTTATAAATCTACAGAATGCTAAGTGCAAGAAGTCAAACTCAAAAGACCACCATGAGTAAATCCACGGACAGAACATTTCAGAAAAGACAAAACCATGGGGCAAGAGAGATAGAGCCTTGTTATCCCTGTTGACATTTTTCCCAAGATGTTTCCAACTTTTCAGTGGAACATGCTTGCGATTATGTTTCTGGGAAAATGGTAAAGATAAGATTGTGCAATTATTTTCTTGATCATTATGTAATATGTGTAGCATATTAAACAAAACTTTTTACATCCTTAAACTACCTGGAATGTACCTTTATGACAGGATGATCACTTGATTCTCAAATACAAAAAGAAACACTCTGTACTCACGGATGTGTATCAACTTACTTTGGAGCACTTTCACCCATTTGCTAAGTCCTGTTATTTGGAACAAACTGAGATCTGTGATACAGGCGGGCTCCAGACACTGGGCCAGTAGTGACTCACTCCTGCAAAGAAAGGACAATCTCTGATTATCTGTGCAGGTCCCAGTCCCCTCCATACAAAGTATGGAACTTATTACATAACCTCCCCTGTCCTGACCCTCATCATCTTTACCCCTGTGCTCATCTCAGACTCAAATGTTCCCCAAATGAAAACTTACCTTTCCAAAAAATATCTTGCATTCTAAAGAGGGGAGAAAAAAATAACATTACTGGGTATTTGTGCCTTCTGGGAGTTGTGCCTGTGAAAATATCTTGTTATTAATAATGAACTTGATTTTCATATAATTTCTTTAGTCTCATGGTGCTAATTCTCAGATGTCAAATTGTAACACTGAATAGGAAAAGTAAGTAAAATGCTTGAAGTCACCAGTATATTCCCCAAGGAATTTTTTTCTGAACCTACCTTTGCCACTCAATGGTGCCCATTTGATTGAGCAAATGACAGGCCTGCTAGCCTAGAAGGGTGATTAGAGCCAGAAACTGAGTGTAATACCAATCTGCATGGCAGAAGGCTAGCTCTGGAAATGAACTAAAGATGTGTACAAGCTGGGACTTCTCAAATAAGAACAATCACAGTGCAAATACACTCCTGGCAAAGAGCATATTTATAAAATGATAATTTGGGGCGTCCCCGGTGGCGCAAGGGGTTAAGTGTCAGCACTATGAAGCTATCAGTCATCAGCCACTGCAGCACAAGTTCAATCTCCAGCCAGGGAGCTTCCCACATGGCACAGCAGACCTCTCCTGTCTCGCCTGCTGCTCTCCAGGGCAGTGTATATCAGTCAATTCGCCTGTTCTGCTCCCCACTCTGTCTCTGCTGAATCCTCTCATCACCCTCTCCTCACGCACCTCTGGTCTATACCCCAGCTCTTGTATACATAAATAAATCTTTAAAAAAATAATAAATGATAATTTGTTTATTGAAAAAGTAATGCACATTACCATACAAAAGTGAAATCAACAATATTACTCAATTTTTAATGATATTTTCAAGTTTTTTGCCAGAGACAAAAATGTGAATGGTAATGAGCATATATGTCTAAATGCATGTGCAAGATCTTTAAAACCAAGCAAGAAGTGGTCCTGCATCTTTTTTTTTTTTTTTAAAGATTTTTTTTTTTTTTAATTTATACATACAAGCTGGGGTACAGGCCAGAGGCATGGGGCGGCGAGAGGGTCCACCAGAGACAGAGTGGGGAGCAGAACAGGCAGATCAGAAATACACTGCTGAGGGGAGCAGCGGGCAAGGCAGGAGAGGTCTGCCGCACCATGTGGGATTCTCCCCAGCAAGGCGTCGAACTCAGGTCGCCGCTGCCGACAGCTCCACAGCCCAGCGCTTAACCGCTGCGCCACCGGGGAGGCCCGGTCCTGCATCTTCTTTTCACTTAATGAACTATTTTGAAGACAATCATTTAGTGTCTATAGAGATGCTTCTTTTTAACTGCAGAATATTCTATTGCATTATGTCATGAACCACTTATTTACCTATTAAAAGACATTTCAATTCAAATATATTGTTAATAATTATAAGCAAGAATTTATATTAGGAATTAGTGTTATGTTAGGATTTTATGATGATTCCTAATGTTTTTGATCCAAAAACAGCTACAAAGCCTTCAAAATCCCAGATATTTCATGAATAAGCTGAAGATCACTGGCCACTGTATTCTGGAACAACCCCAAAGAGTCCTGTTCACTTCTCATTTTGCAAATCCTGAACTGAAGCATATTTCTAGAACCTTACCTGGAGCAACACTAAGGCAGATCCCCCACACTTCTCTAGCTTTTCCACCATCTCTTGTAGGCTGTGGATCTCTTTAGAGAGCCTGACTTCACTCTCCTTCAATTTATTCATGTTCTCTCTCCCCAACGCGTTCAGTTTCTGCAAAAACATGACCTTATTACTATTTAACACTGAGTTTCTCTTAGTTGCTAACTCAGTCCCTCTTCAAAAACCTATTTTATTGCCTGTCAACTCAGAAATAGGCATAATTAGATGTGGCCATGATGTCCCTGTATCAAGTGGGACACCTCAGTAGAAACCGGACTTTTTGACACAATAGATTTATGCTGACATGGATGGCGTGTCCACAGTCCACTTATTCAGGTAACAGCCTAGATCTAAAACATATTTTTTTTTTACTGTGCAGTTCTGTTTGGAAAGCATCCTATTGCTTTCATTAAATTAAAATTAAGATTTATTTAAATTTAATTAATTGAATCAAACAATTAACGAGAATTAAATAATCAAGTCACTGATACCAGTTTCCTTTTTATTCTTGCCAAGACCTTCCACCTAAGCACATACGCCTGTTATTTTTTCTCTTACAGAACCCAAATGATGGTCCATTATACTGCACTGCTGATCTGAAAATTTGCTCTTTTCTCAATAAATAAATATGCTCGTGCCTCCCTGGTGACACAATGGGTTAAGTCTCAGCCTATGAGGCTGTCTGCAGCGACTGCAGGACAAGTTTGATCCCCAGCCAGGGAGATTGCCACATGGCGCAGCAGACCTCTCCTGTCTCACCCGCTGTTCCCCTCAGCAGCGTACTTCAGTTGATCCGCATGTTCTGCTCCCCGCTCTGTCTCTGGTGAATCTTCTCACACACACCCCACACCTCTGGCCTACACCCCAGTTCTTGTATGCATAAATAAATAAATCTTTAAAAATAAATGAATAAATAAATATGCTTTGAAGCCCATTCCTTACCCTTACATATAGAGCTATAATTATTTTTTTCTAAATGTTCAAGCACATTCCATTCTAAGCACATAACGTAATTTTTTGATTACCATATTGATAGATACAGGTTATACCTACTATCTTACAATCAATAAATGTCCTAGTAGTAATAAAAATACTCACTACTTTCCAAGTGTGTAGGATATACTACTTACTTTTATTAGACGTATTTATATATATATATCTATATATAGATACATATAGATATATCTATATATACTGTTTAAAGAGCTTTATGTAGATTATCTCACTCAGTCTTCACAAGAATGTTATACGTAAGGATCATTATTATCCCCATTTTTCAGCTAAGGATACTGAATCAAAGATTGAGCAACATGTTCTAGGACACCTAGAAGCTAATAAATTAAGTAAAAATCAAGGAATAAAAACTCATTCATCTGGCATCAAAGACTTATCTCTAAATTCTAGCTCTGTACTGAAATAATCTGTTCCTTTACTCATATGTATTTATACACATGTAAATAATATGGAACATAAATTCTCAGAAACAGTATTACAGGATAAATACACGCATTCTGTTAATACATCTGTGTTCTCACTGGATGTGCCATCTAAGTATGTTGTTTCAGTATCTCACCTGTAGGACTTCCTGGGACTTCACTACTTCTTTGGCAAACCCAGTCAGTTGATTCAGAGTGACCTCTCTAAAGTTCAGGTCAAATGTGTACCCCTGTAGGCTCTGGAAGTTCATACTCTCTTCAGTCATCAATCGGAACATTATTCTAAATTCAGATTCAATTATCTCTTTAAAATTCTGTTCTTCTCCCTTTATCATAGATACAAAAATGACAGAAATCCTGTTCAACACTGTAGACTAACTATTATTATTTTTTTCTTTCCATGTTTAACTCCAATATAAGGATAAGATTTTTGACTCAACCCAAGTACACAACAGTCTGGAGGCCTTTGCACCTGCCCTTCCCTGTGACTATAATATCCTTACCAAGACACAAGGTGAATGTGTCTCCTCAAATGGCACCTTCTGAATGACAAGGGCCTGACCACTTTATTCAGAAGTATACCCCAATAGTCTTTCTTTCTTTTAAATAACTTTTTTCTTGCGGTTAGGATGTACCATACTATATATTTTATTTATTTTGTTTACCTGAATTGTCAGATACAAAAGGGAGAATTGTATTTTTCCCACTGATGAATGCCTAGTATATAGCATAGTTCCAGGCAAATTGGGACCTCACTATTTGTGGAATGTAAAGTATTACACAAAAAATAAATGGGGATCGATTGAAAAAAAATGTTGCATAGCCAGGAAATTTTCCCTCCTGCCATCCTCAACTGGACATTTTTCTCCAGAGAAGACTGAGAATCTGGGATACCTAGTATAGAACAGTAAGTACAAAGGGAGAGTTTGAAATCAGAAGTGAAACCTGTGTATACTGCATAACCTGCTGTTAATTTTGATAACAATTCTCAAATTGCCATTTAAGTTATTTCAGGATTTATATTACCACCAAAAATACATGAGATACTTGCCATTCTATGGCACTGTTACAAGGACTGTAAATGCTATCTCACTAACAAATTGAATATGGTTATTTTTATTTTTCCATGAGCAAAAGTTCAGAATCTTCTCATACATTCTAAAGATATTTGCATTTTTGTCTTTAAACTCTCCTTTCTTTGATCATGTTTCTATCGAGGTTCCAGTCTTTTGCTTATTGACATTTAAGAGCTCTTTATATGTTAAAGAGCTCAACGTTTTTCCTTCCTATGGACTTCAAATATATTTTCCTGCTTTACTATGTCTTTTAACTTAAGTTTATAATTTGCTCCCCAACATTTTAGGTCATTTCCTCTAAGAATCAAGATAAGCACTGACCTGAATCATCACCATTCTTTCTTGCTCATCAGCCAGTATACTTTTAGCTACTTCAATTTTCTCCTTCAATGTGTCCAATATCTCCTGGAATAACTTCTGCAGAGAAATATATCACAGAACTCTAAGGAAAGTAATTGATTTAGAACAATCCAGTTAAAGACGGGCCAAGGATTTGACTAGACAATTTTCCAAAGAAGATTTTATAGCTAGATAGGTAGATAGGTAGGTAGGTAGGTAGGTAGGTAGGTAGGTAGATAGATAGAGTAGGTAGGTAGGTAGGTAGGTAGGTAGATAGATAGATAGATAAGACTATGAAGTCTATATATATATGAATGATAGACTTCATAATCAGGGAAATGCAAACCACAGTGAGATATCACCCCACGCCTGCTAAAACGGCTATTATAAATAGTAGTGTTGGTGAGGAAGCATAGTCAAGGGAAGCTGTGTGCTCTACTGGTATGAGAATAAATTGGTGCAATCACTGTGGAAAACAGTATGGATGTTCCTCAAAAAATTAAGAATAGAACTACAAAATGATCTAACAATTACACTTCTGGGTATTTAATCATAGTGAAATATAAACACTAACTCACAAAGATACCCGCACCCCATGTTCATTGCATCATTATTTACAATACCTAAGACATGTAAGCAATCTATCCATCAATGGATAAATAAAAAGTGATGTATATAAATTATTATATATAATAATATGTGTGTAATATATATACTGGAGTATTATATATATTATTCCATTTTCAACAATGTGGGTAGACCTCAAATGTATTAAGCTATGTGAAGTCAGATGGAGGAGAAAAGAGAAATACTGTATGATCTCACTTATATATGGACCTTAAAAAAACAACCCTTAAAAACAACCCTAACTCAGATACAGAGAACACACTAACAATTGCCAGAAGCAGGGAGTGGGAAGTGGAAGAAATGATTGAAGGTGGCCAAAAGGTACAAATTTCCAGTAATAAAATAAATAATTCCTGGGAATGTAATGTACAGCATAGTTTTTGTAGTTAATAATCCTGTATCGCAAGCCTGAAAGTTGCTAAAAGAATAGGTCTAAAGGTTCTCATCAAATGTAAAATAAAAAAAAATGCAATTATTTATGCCCACTGTGATGATCATTTTGCAATATATACAGATATGTTGTACACCTGAAACTGTTATATGTCAACTATAACTCAATAAGAGAAAAAGAACAGTGGTACTCCTAATCTTAAAACAATTAAACGATTAAGAGCCCAATTACACGTTTTTGAAGCTGTAAGTTGAAATATGTTTAAATAGGTAGGTAGAGATACCATATTAAAATAGGTTTAAATATGGTACTACTCGCCCAGTATTCTGTGACAAACATTAACTAGAGTAATGGCCTTAGCGATCTTGATGAACTATCCCCCAAATAAGTGAGTTGCTGAAAGGAAGCAGCCCAATGCTGGGAGGCGCAGGAAGCTTACCCCGTACTTTTCCGCAGCCTCTCGGACCCCAGACACCATGTGATGCCTGTGTTCCTGGGTCTGGAAGCACTTGCCACAAAGTGTTGTTTGGTCATCATCACAGAAGAACTTCAGAAGCTCCTGGTGTTTCTCACAGTAGGCATCTTCCGGGATTTTTTGCTGTAACTGGGGTCTCAATCTTTTTGACATGCCGGCGGGTCTCCAGTAAAAGATCGGACTGTTTCTGGTGAATACTTCCCTGCACACTAGACAGAAAAAGAGTGACGGGCTTCTTCAGTTTTGATCCAAACACTTTTGTAAGCCTCGGTGTCCACAGTCAAGCACCAAAGACCCAAACCCAAGACGGACCGAGTCCATAAAGTGTTACGCTGGCTGCCTTCCCCAAATCGAGAAACTTTTCAGCAGCCACGGGTCTGGGGGAGGAGACAACGACTTACCGCAGCGTTCTCAAGTTAGAGGGGCTCTCTCAATTTTTCCGAGAACTTTGAGCAATTGGGAGAAAATATTAGTTATAGTGAGAACAGCGCTCACCTTCCCTATAGGTGCTCCATGGCCCAGTGCATTAATGAGCAGTGGAGGAACAACCAGGCTAGGTCAGGCAAAGTCCTGATAAGACAATCAAGGCACTCATTTAAGGAATCACTCACTGTCAGTGCTTGCAGGAATCAGGAAGCAAGGATCTCTTTGGTGCCTCCTTAAATGAGAAGCGCATTTGGGTGCCATATTAAGGAGGTATTAACTTGTAGGCTACTAGGTGCATATGCCGCCCAGAATAAGGTGCACCAAATTTTGCCTTTCAAATCCATAGCAATGGGGTTTTATCAGGGAGCTAACATTGGTTAAAAAGGTATAGGTCAGGGGAAAAAAAAAAAAACAAAAACAACCCACAAACGAAATAAAACTTCTGTAAAATAATATAAAAAGGAAACCGCAAACCCTCACCCTCCTTTTTCTAACAAGACCTATAAGAGGGATCTATAGTCTACATCCACATTTCTAGACAAAAATTCTATTCTTTTATTCTCAAGGGGCACTATATATATATATATGATGCCACTGCCACCACTGGTGCCTGACTGTGCACACTCAGAGGCTGCATTTGGGAGCCCAGGACTTCCCCCAATTTTCCACCTAATTTTATATATATATATATATATATAAAATGAACACATTTTATTAAGGCCAGTTTACTAAGGAAAAGAAAAGGGAAGCATCTGCATAGACACAGGTAGGAAGTGAGCTGCCAAGTTATATTCTTAAAATGTATTTGAATTTAGGAAACTCTTCCCCCAATGAAGAATTCCTTAGTCTTGTTGTCTAACCCTATCTCTAGTGGGTGACAACCTAATACCAAGTGCTAATTTCATAAAATCCTCTGTCCATGTTTGTCTCCATTCGACCTCATGAGCCATCTCTTTTGACAGTGTCTCTTGCAAGGAATCCACCGGACAGATCTCAGAACTCCCAAGCGTACGCTTTTGATTTTACTAGCTACTTCCACCTCTCATATTCACTCCACCCCAACTTTCTTTACCATCAACTCACCCTCCTGTCCTTTAATTATCTTTTAAGATATGCAAAACATTCTTATAATTCCAAAGTTGATTAGCCTTGTGTATTTGATGACTGCTATTTTGTTAGGGTACTTACTAAAGCAGCAATTTTCAGGGTGCGCTGGTGGCAGAGGCTGGAGCAAGGCATTTGGAGGCAGTGCTCCTAGCCCTTCCGCTCCCTATATGCAGAGGCCCTAGCACTGCCTGGGCGGGCTAGGGGTGTGGCCTCTGTCTGAGGTGGAAATTTTTTTTTTTTAAGATTTATTTATTTTTGCATACAAGCTGGGATACAGGCCAGAGGCGTGGGGCGGCGAGAGGGTTCACCAGAGACAGAGTGGGGAGCAGAACAGGCAGATCATTGGAAATACACTGCTGAGGGGAGCAGTGGGAATCTCCCTGGCCTGGTGTGGAACTTGTTTCGCCGCTGCCTACAGCTCCACATCGCAGAGCTAGTGGCTGCGCCACTAGGGAGGCCCTGAGGTGGAAAATTGGGGGAAGTCCTGGGCTCCCAAATGCAGCCTCTGAGTGTGCACAGTCAGGCACCAGTGGTGGCAGTGGCATCACATGCCCCGGGGCGAAAGTATCTTCCCGGGTCCATCCGTGAGAAAAAACCACAAGAAAAATAATCAAGTGCTGGGAATTGGTGCTACCCTTGTCGGTGCTGTGCAGCAGCGACTAGCTGAAGGAGTCAAAGAGGAGAATCTGAACCTCGTCTGTATTGTCACTTCCTTCCAGGCTCTTCCTGCTGCAGAGATGAACGTTCAGTGACTTGCACTGACACCCAGAGGTGGGACTCTCCATCACTGGTGCCCATGAAGTTGATACTGATCTCAGGAGCATCAAGGGTGGTGGAGGTTGCCAGACACAGGAGGGTGTGGCTGACTATGCCAGTCACTTCCTCATGATCGCCAATTTTAGGAAAGATTTTGGGGGTTTAAATTCAGCCTTACATAGTATTATATTGTCTTTTTTAAAAAAGAAATAGAATTATATTTATACCATTAATTTGTTTTTTCTTTTTTAAATAAGTAGAACTTGGGGCCTCCCTGTTGGTGCAATCGGTTAAGTCTCAGCACATGAAGCTATTCACAGCCACTGCAGCAAGAGTTCAATTCCCAGCCTGGGAGCTTCCCACACAGCACAGCAGACCTCTCCTGTCTCTCCCGCTGCTCCCCTCAGCAATGTACTTCAGTAAATCTGCCTGCTCTGCTCCCCACTCTGTCTCTGGTGAATCCTCTCATCACCCCACAGCTCTGACCTACACCCCAGTTCTTGTATACATAAATAAATCTTTAAAAAATATAAAACTTGATTTTTTTTTTAAAGATTTATACATACAAGCTGGGGTACAGGGCAGAGGCATGGGGCGGCGAGAGGGTTCACCAGAGACAGAGCGGGGAGCAGAACAGGCAGATCAGAAATACACTGCTGAGGGGAGCAGTGGGTGAGGCAGGAGAGGTCTGCTGCACCATGTGGGATTCTCCACGGCTGGGCATCGAACCCGCATTGCACGCTGCCCACAGCTCCACAGCACAGCGCTCAACTGCTGCGCCACCAGGGAGGCCCCTAGAACTTGATTTTATGTTTCATATAAAACATTTACGTCCCCGCCTTCCCAAATGGGACTGCCTTTTAGATTTTTTTCTTGAGCCTGCTGATTAAGCTTCAGCATATTGGGCTTGATGAGAAATATAAATCAAAACTTCTCTAAACTGGTGAAATGAAGGACCGTTCCAGCAGGAATACTCTGGTGCCTACCACATTATTGTTTTACTTTTCACTGTGATTATGCACAGAATTTATTACTATTTTAAGATGAGGTTTACAAAAATCTGGTGAGGGCAGTTGTGTGGTGTGTAGTGACCAGGTTGTAAACTATCAGTAAGAAAATGTGATTGTTCTTTTACTATGATCGGGTTCATTCACACCCCTGTTGGAAGTGGTTAGCTAGAAATATTTGCTTGTACTGTCTTGAGAGCTGCTGTGAAATTCGAAATACTTTTAAATGATCTGTTTTGTTACTATTTGTCCCCACCTTTGGCAAAGTTGTATGGTCCAGCATCAGAGCAATCACCTCTTTATGTTGTTTGAAGATTGAAACAGTGCCATTTTGAAAATAATAAAGCAGCAGTTTCCAAAGTGTGGTTCCCAAGACTTGATTTGTCTTTTCACTGTGTTGACATTTGCACTGAGAGTAAATAAAACTGCTGACCTCTGACCAAAGAAATAGCCTTAAATAGTACTGCAGTCATTTATTCTATTAAAAAAAAAAAAATCTCCTCAGGGCCTCCCTGGTGGCGTAATGGGTTAAGCGCAGCACTATGAAGCTGTCCAGAGCCACTGCAGCACAAGTTCGATCCCGGCCAGGGAGCTTCCCACATGGTGCAGCAGACCTTTCCTGCCTTGCCCACTGCTCCCCTCAGCAGTGCACTTCAGTAGATCTGCCTGTTCTGCTCCCCACTCTGTCTCTGGTGAATCTGTAACAGGGTGGTCCTCAGGAAAAAGGGGTGTTCCAGGTTCCCTTCCCCACCCAAGGAGGGTGGAGCTGAGCAGGAGAGATAAGAAGCTGGAAAAGGAGAGAGAGAAAAAAAAAAAGGGAAGAAGGAAGGAAGCAGGATGGAGAGCCCAAAGAGGCACAAGGAGCAGAGAGACATATGAAGAAGCTGCACTGGCCTCGACTGTTTGAAACAGATGTGGGTGAGAGGCCCGTGGGGAGGTGACAATGGCAATGCTGATCTGGATTTTGATTTTGTTCTTTTCCTCCCAGAATTGCCTGGATGTTTCTGACCCTTTTCTATGGGTCCCTGCCGAAAGGTGCTTTAGACTTGTGGCAGGCTTTTGGGCCTTGCTTTGGGCCAATCCCATTTGGGTGGACTTTTGCCCACAAGGTGATGCGTAACTTTGGGTGCTTCATTTAAAAACTATATTCTTTGTCTTTTCTTTATTATACACTATTTATATTAAAGTTTCTTTCCACTAAAGGTCTTACATGTTTTGTGTTGATGTGGCAGATGGCAGAAACTATTTAGAATGGGCAGGTTTGGGGGTTCTGGGGTGCCCCTCTCCCTACCCTGTAACAAATCCTCTCACACACCCCCCACCCACACCTCTGGCCTACACCCCAGCTTGTATTCATAAATAAATAAATCTTTATTAAAAAAAAATCTCTTCATACTTGCATACTCCTTTTTTTGAGAAAGGCCAGTTTTACTTAATAATTTTGTTTCCTGATGAAGTAGTAAAATATTAAATCTCAGCCCTGGAGTGCAGGATTATTTCATTAACATTCTGGGTGATAAAGTGGAAAGAATGCATAAAGCATTTTATGCATAAAGCTCTTATGCTACATATGGAAATACAATGGTTGTCTCAAGAAAAATTTGAGTTGCAATTATTCACCACATTTTTTCATAAAACATTTTAAACTGAAAGACAAATGAAGCCAACTGGTTAGATGGAGTAAATTAGAAGACATTTTCTCAAATACCGACAAAGCGACACTGTCATTTCGAGGCAACCACTGAATGAATTAACTGCCAGTGATAAAATTTGAGTTTTTTAGCAAATAATCAGTTTTGGAAAATTTGACAGCTTCCCAATACCTTGACAGCATCCTCTCTCATGAAACTGGTGGCAACATTAACAAATGAATTTTTTTTTATATTATATAAGGAATGTGTCAAATGTGTTAACATTTGGAAAATTTGCAAACTCTGAACAAGTATTTCCTAACAGACCAATGCTTGATGTTACAAGATTATGCAAGCAGATTCAATGTTTCAGATAGAGCAATGGATTTTAAGGTAACAAGACAAAATGTTCATTGCTATGATTTAAGAAAAAAAATTGTTATCTGAATCTGAAAAAGCTACTAAAATTCTCTTTCATTTTCCAACTACATATATATGAAGACAAATTTTCTTTATATATGTTAACAAAAATATTGTGGTAATGGATTGAATGTTGGAATAGATATAAGAAAAAATAAACCCAGGTATTAAAGTGATTTGATAAACCAGACCTTTTAATAGGCTAGAAATTAAAAGCTATTATTTTCCTATGCTTAAGAGTCATTTTCATAAACTATGTTTAACTCTTCTACTCATTTTCTTCTACCTGGTTTTTGGTCTTTTCTTCTCAATGTTAAATGATACTTATACATTGAAAAGATGATTCCCTTATTATACACATTGCAAATATGTTCTCTCTTCTAGTCATTTGGCTTTGAATTTGCTCCAAATCTATTTTACTGCCTGGGTCCTGCAACCCCCTTGCGACTTCCTGTGTCTGTCTCTCTTAACAAATCCTAGATAATTCATCTGAAAAGATTCATCAGTCACAAAAATGAACAAGTTTATAAATTCGGTGGTCACTCCTGGCTTTCTCTTAATTGAGCTCTAAGTGGTAGTTGTCACACTGACAACAATCTCCTCTTGGAATGCTTACTTCTCTTTGCTATCAAGATTATACTGTGTCTGATATTCTTCCCATTTTAGTGGTCTGTTTCTCAGCGTTCTCTTATGGCCTCGTGCCTTCCTAAATTTTGGGGTGATTCAAGGTTCAGTGCTACTCCCTTATTCTTGTTTTACAGTATCTCCCTTAAATAATTCCATTTATTTCCACAAATTTAAGTACCACTCTCAATGCATTCTTCTATGCAAACACAGAAGTTCCAACTCATTTGCAAGTAAATGCATAATAAGCACCCCAAATTAACATATCCAAAACACTGCTCTGGATTTCAATCCAAGACCTTTCTTCCCCCAATTCACTTTAAAATTTTTTCATTTAGAAGCAGAGTTTAAACCACCATCATTTTATCTTCTCAGCTAATTCACATTCCACCCTGCCCCCTTCCATCTCCAGCTCCTCTCAGCTCAGCAGCCAGGATACTATTTTAAAACCTAAATCAGGTTTCTAATAATACCTCATTGCACTTAGGATAAAACCCAAATGCCTAACCATGTTCTAGATGGCTTGGTCCCCTGTCTACATCCAATTTCATCTACAGCTTTCCCCCAACCGCTGTCAATTCCAATTATGACAAATTCATCTGTGACCTTTCTGCTCCCTCGGCTGGCAAAATTTTCTCTCAAAATTTTGCAATTCCAGCTCCTTTTTTCCTTTAGTTTTTGGCTTAAAGGTCAGTGCCTCAGAGAGGCCTTTCTATAACTACCCAATTGGAAACAACTTCCACCAGTGATACCAACTTTTTTAAAAAAAACTGTTTTCATATGTAAACAAATTTACTCGGGCACTCTCCATCCACACAAAAAAGAAGTTCTTTAGATGCCCTATGCCTGTACCTGACAAAACAGATCCCCGAAAAATATTTTTTTAATGCTTTAATTCACATCAGTACAAAGCAAGAAGTCAGATCATTGAAATGAAATATTTTTACAGAAACCAAGAGTGAGGAAAACTGCAGACTTATTCATACCCGTGTCTATGTACGAGGTTTATACCTACCCTTATTTTGTTTCCCCAACTTTATATTTTCTCTGGCTTTATTGTTCTTTTATCTTGTTGTATCACAGAAATGCACTCATGTGTAAACAAACACCTCCAAAGATGCCAAGATCAAGTTTAGGTAACTAAAGAATACAGAAATTCTAAATTTAAAGAAAACCGTGAATTCAGAAATGACAGAAATGCTTACCTTTCTTTGTAATCCTCAGTATTTCCTTTAGGAAAAGAGCTGCAATAATGGAGATGAAAGGGCCTTTATGTGTTCAGCTGCTTCAGGAACTTTCAAATCATAGGCATACAATAAATCTAAGAGAGTAATGTGATAAAACTTCAGTGAGCATTAGAATCATCTGAGTTTGTGACAACAGATTTCTGGACCCCACGTGGAGGATCTGATTTGCTTGGTGTTGGGTGGAGTCTTAATTTACATTTCTAATGAATAGCCAGTGATCTTGGTCTGAAGTTTCAATCTGTAGAAAGGTGAGTATTTGTTCTTTGTTACATCTCTTAGGCCTTCAGAAGTTTCTACCACAGTGCTCTTTATGTGCTTTTTAAATGAACCCCTTGAATATTAACAATTTCACAGGAAGGTATCCTTCTACAAGCGTCTTCTCTAAAATCACATTGCCTTTTCTTCCTAGAGGTTGGATTTTATCTTAATCTACTATTTTAAATATTTTAATCTAAATATTTTCAGTAAAGAACAATGTCTGATTTCATTGTTTGTTGAAAGGACCTTTTGCAATATTTGTAGGTAGGAAAATAAAGAGTAGGAATAACTGCCTGGTTGAGGAATATGTTGTAGCTGGGAGGCCAGGGGACAATTACAGCATAGTTGGCCTTGGTAGACAGAAAATGTGCACAGCTTCCCATGTTTTATAGTTCAGTCATTGGAAAATTTTCATGGCACTCAATCCCCTGCTAAACAAAGTTCAGGGTTTGGTTTTTTAAACACTCAGACTGGATAAAATTCTACTTTCTCACTAAACTTTCAAAACCTGGTTTTACCCTGATCTTTCTCTCCTAGCCTTGATGTAGCCAATTTACATAAAAAATATTATCAAATTAGTTAGTCGTTTATTCTCATCAGCCTGAGCTTTCACAATGGATTTCCTTTTGACAAGAAAACTTCATGATCTCTGAACTGAAGGCCACAATATCAAGCAGAATTTTTGTCTTAAAGGCCATCTTAAACGTTAAGTAAATAGTCAATTATTAATTCTGGAAGATTAAATACTTTATAAATCTAGAAATAGTGCCATACATTGTGCTGAGCCCTTCCTAAATACTTCTCACTACCTCACAGGATTGCGAGTCATATAGCAGAACACACTTTACATCTAAAGCTGATTGTAGGGACAGGAAGACTCAGGAAACGAGTTCTCAATGGCGCTGCGCAGATGGGTCTAAAGGGAAGGAGTCTTGGAGCCCTCGGTGGCTTCTTCGGCTTTTACTCATTTCTTGGAGAAAGGCAATCAGGTACAGGGCAGGCGCCGAGGCAAGGGGGGCGGGAGGCTGGCAGCCTCAGCCCCCGGCAAATCTTCACCCTCTCAGGGCTCTCAGGCGTTCTCTCGTGGTCTCTGTTGCACCCCAAACGGTCCTCTGCTGCCATGCTCCGTTCTCTGCTCCCTGCTGCTTCTGTTTCTCTGCTGCCTCTGCTCCTTCTTCCTTCTGCTGCTGCTTAGAAGCCCAGTCTCTGGCCCAGGTGTGCCCACTCACGCATGCCCACACCCTACGCCAGGCGCCCACCATGAGGCATGCGTGCAGGCCTGCAGAGGTCTATCCTTGATGGGAGGGCAGAAAAACCTGATGACTCTCTCATTTACCCTACACTGATGATTTAAGTGTTTAAGTAACTGACTGACCCGTAGCACTCAGTATAGAAAACCACAGATGTGAAATTTGTCTTCCTTACCTTTGTAAAGCGTTAACCAAATATTTTGCCAATTATAAAATGCCTTTTTGCATTACAATTTGTTATGAGATACATTTATAGGCCTAAAGTAGCACCATTTAGCAACATTAGAGGGAGAACGGATATTTCATATAGGAAAGTTCTTGATTAAAAACCATCCATGAAGATAGGTTATTTTTTCCCCTGCTGTCAAAGAACAAAATCATCAATGTGTTATGGTCCTCACAGTTTATTTCAAAAACTTTTAACAACCTTATTACATATGTCGGTCACATGTCTTCTCACCACTGGCCCCACAGTAGCTCAGACTCAGTGCTCGGGTATACTGTACCCCACTGGGTCTCCTAGTCGGTTAAATAAACAAGAATCAGACAGATTAGTAAGAGAAAAAGTCACAGGGAAGTTTAATGACATGCATACCTCCTGTATATATGGGAGAGACCCAAGACTAAGTCACAGGGCTTTAGATGTCATCTTCAGCAGATTAGCTGAGACAAAGGAGTTGGAGAAGAAAGGAGAAGTTCAGTTAGAATGCTTAACAGGGAAAACAAAGGTACTCTGCCTTCTCCTGAGGAAGAGTGATAAGGGCACCAGGGTTTCTTGGAATAGATGTGAGAAGCACCCTCCACCTAGCCTTCCTTGTTCTTCCTTGCAGTCAACATTATACCTGAAAGGCAGGTTTTGGGGTGGCTGCTCCTGGAGGTGATGAACATAGCTGGTGCTTACTTCTGGACTCGATTGTGAAGAAATTTCCTCCTTAAATAAGGAAGAATGTAACTGGGGTGATGGTAGAGGTGGAATGGATGAGTCGGAGGATGAGTCGGAGAATGAGTAGGAGCACTTCTTTGCTCCTTTAATTTCTTTTTTTGAATAATATACTTATGACAGTGATAACTAATGGCTATTGACAAAAGTATTCTGTTTTTATTAATGAGATATTTTTCCTAAAGCTTGAAGACCACTGGTATCTCTATCATATGTCCTTACCCAGGAAGGAGGAAATTTTTCAATTAATCATCAGGTAGGAGGATGTATATCTTTATACCTTCAAGTTAAATAAAGAATAAAAAAAGCTTACGCCTCACTTAAAAATCATATGATAATGAGGACCTCTTTTAGGACTAGGAACTATGCTTGTTTAAAAAGAAGGGGAGGGAGGAAGAAAGATAATGAGGGTGGGAGGCGGGAGGAGAGAGGGTGCCCTGTGCCCACTCCCTTTTCAATCACTACCCTGTGAAGGCTCACAGAATGGTTGCCCAGCTCCACCTCCTCCAGCAGCCCCCTTGCTCAGGATATCAGGGGCAGAGTTCAGACCAAGGCACTGAACAGGCATCACCCCCTACCGCTTGGATGATGCCAGAAGTCAGGGAGCAGTGTTCGGTCCCTGGTCTGTACCGGGTTTACCAACAGTATGAACAGCTTAATCTGAGATTTATAGTTATCACTCCGGATTTTTTTTTTTTTTTGAGGTGGTGTGATAGGTGGGGAAATAAAATGGGGCCCTGGAGAGTGTAGTGGTAAGCAAGAAAAAATGGTGGCGAAGAACTCAGATTATCACTGCTTTCTTTATCATTAAGGGCAGAAAAATGACAAAATATTTGTATGCTATAAATCAAAAGAATTTTCTCAAAATGGACAGTTCCTGGAAAAATAGAAAGTAGGAAAAAACCAGTATTTATATATTGACCTAGTGTTAAGAACATTTTCGTTTCTTAGTTCTATGTATCAATATAAACCTTGGTGCTTTCTATCAGTTGCTCCAAGTCTGGAGAAGTAAAGAGAGGGAACTACAAAGAATCCAGTTCTATTCTGTTCATAAGACAACTCAATTTCACCATTGCTGGGCCTCCCCTGAAAGTCCTCTCAGCCAGTTTATCCAGCTTCAGATATACCCAGGCCTTTCAAAACTGCTTTCGGAAAGTTAATACTCTGTGAACACAGACAGGGTTCCTCTGTTTTGGCATACCAAGAAAATACTTTTCTTTATTCTCTTCCCTCATTGGACCCCTTTAGTAACTAAGCTCTGTCCCACAATCTTCCTGTTCTGCTCCCCAGTCTGTCTCTGGTGAATCCTCTCAACCCCTGCACCTCTGGCCTACAGCCCAGTTCTTGTATGCATAAATAAATAAAAATAATAAATCTTAAAAAAAAAAGGCATAGAATGGAATGGAGGTTGTGATAGGCAGGATTGAGAAGATTCCTATACATCAGCAACACCACCCCCCACAAACACACATTACATACATCCTCACATTTGATTAATAGTTCACTGTGATCCTATGCTAGCTAAAGTCAGTGACACACCCTGTCGTCATTCTCATGAAGACTAGTAACAAGTATATATTCTTATCAGTGGTTTTTCTACATTAAGAAGTGAAATCCTTGGGCCTCCCTGGTGGTGCAAGGGACTAAGTCTCAGCACTATGAAGCTATCAACAGCCACTGCAGCACAAGCATGAGTTCGAGTTCGATCCCCGGCCAGGGAGCTAAACCACATGGCGCAGCAGACCTCTCCTTTCTCACCTGCTGTTCCCCTCAGCAGTGGATTTCAGTAGATCTGCCAGTTTTGCTCCCCACTCTATTTCTGGTGAATCCTCTCACCACTGCACACCTCTGGTCTACACCCCAGCTCCTGTATGCATAAATAAATAAATCTGTAAAAAAAAGACTTATTAAAAAAAAAGGAGTGAAATCCTTTTTCAAAGGGAGTCTATCAGAACCACAAACTACACCTTGAAGTTGAGCTTCTCATCCAGCCATTTGTTTATCCAAGAACTATCTGATTGGTCTCCATATGCTGTTAGAATGCAATGGTGTGAAAAAAGTACATGGTTCTCATTGTCATCAGAGAGTTGTTCTGTCTGCACTTGCTGTTTCAGTTTAGTGAATCATGATCAGAATTAAAAACTTAAAAGCTCACAATATCTTTTACAAGGCGAAGCTTGGTATATTTCATGATCTTTGTGTTCTAAGCTATATCAAAGTCTATCTGTTCCAGTGGGTCACTGTTAACAGTCCAAAACCCACAGCTTAATACAGAGACAAATGATTAAAGAATCAAATACAAAATTGTAACACTGATAAGGTCAGGAAGGAGAGGTACAAAGGACTTTGAGATGCATGAGAGGAAGAAGTTAATTATGGAAGGAGGTTTGAAAATGGTTCCCTGAGGAAACTCCAGCTGGGAAGGCAGGAAGTGGGTGGGGGTTAGGGAGAGATGCAGGGAAAATAAAGATCCTTTTCACCCCTTGAGATATCTTTCATTAATCTCTTAGACCCTAAGACTCTAAATTCCTAAGGCAATCATTGTTGGGTAATGAAAGCTTAGGAAAGCTTTAAGGAAGTTAGACATCGTCCATAAGATGACTGGTGGTTTGAAGGGGAAACTTATCAAGTATGGAACAAACACATCCTGTTTCTTCCTGTCATCAAGATGTGCTTACTGTTCCATTCTTTCAGACCTTTGGGGTTTTAGTGTTACATATGGTGTTTCCATGACTCCATCATCATCCTTCCCATATAACACTGGGTTTGGAAGTAGGGGTTGTGTCAAGTACACTTAAGATTATCTGGAAGTTTTTCATTTATATAAGTGAATTATGTCTGAAATTTTAAGTTAGTTCAGTCTTGTTAAATGATTCTAGCAAATGTTGCCACTCAAAAGACCTTATTATTGGTCCCATATGTAAAGCGTAACTGTTTTATGTAATCAAGTGGTAGTTATTAATAGTTAATATATCTAAATACTTTGATAAATTAAGTTTATACAGATGAACCTGAAGTTCTTAAACATTAAATTTTATTTATGTATTTGTATCTCTAGTATAATATTCTTATTTATTGAGATAACACTGATTTACAATACTGTGATAATATAGGGGAGTAGTTACATCCCTCCCCAAATGTATGTCACCACAACACACCCACCACTGAAGTCCCCACAGTGCTTTACCACAAACCACTGGCCCCTCCCCCTTTTGCCCCACCTCACCGCCCTGCTAGTAACCTCAATTCTACAGTCATATTTCTATAGTGTATTCTGATTCTGTTTTGTCAAAGTTTTCCTACGTTTTGCTTTGCTATAGTCCACATAAGAGCAAATTCATACAGTATTCCTCTATCTTCTACCAACTTATTTCACATGGCTCAATCCCCTCCAATTCTATTCATGTTGTCAGAAATGGCAAGAGTTCACCTTTTTTTAATAGCCAAGTATATATTTTGTGTGTATATATACACCAAATATTCTTAATACACTTATGTGTTTTTGGACACTTAGGTTGTTTCCATAACTTGGCTATTGTAAATAGTGCTGCAATAAGTACAGGAGTGCATATATCCTTTTGAATTAGTGCTTTTGCATTCTTTGGGTAGATACCTAGGAGTGGAATTGCTGGATCATATGGTAGATCTATTTTTAATATTTTGAGGCGACTTCATACTGTTTTCCATAGAGGGCTAGAGCAATCTATTTTCACACCAATGGTGTAAAAGGATCACTTTTCCTTGGCACCCTTGCCAGCATTTTTTGGACCAGGAACTATTCTCACTGATGTGAGATGTTTGTGGTTTTGATTGGCATTTCCCTGGTGAAAAGTGATGATGAACATTTTTTTCATGTACCTAGCTGGCCATCTGTATGTTTGTTTGTTTGTTTTTTTTTTTTTTGAAAAGTGTCTATTTAGCTCTTCTGCCTATTTTTCTGATTGAGTTTATTGAGTATTGTATAGTTGTATGAGTTCTTGGATCTTGGATATTAGCCCCTTGTTGGATATGATGTGCTAATATTTTCTCCCATTCAGTAGAGTGCATTGTTTGACTGATAGTTTCTTTTATTTTATAGAAGTTCCTTGCTTGATGTAGTCCATTTGTTTACTTTTGCTTTCGTATTCCTTACTGTTGGAGTTCAGTCCCCAAAGACATCTCTAACTCGGTGTCATGGAGTTTTTGCCTATGATTTCTTCTTTTCAAAGCTGTGTCAGAAAGTCTACTTTAAAGTACTCTTCTGACCTTCACGTGGGTGGTTGCAAACTGTACACATGGGAGGAGCGCCACCTGGCAGTATCTGGACCCAATTACCACTGGGTAGTTGGGGAAGGGGGCAGCAACCCTGTCCTCAGTGTTTGCCATGACTGGATCCCGGCACAACCAGCCAACCTGTCCTTGGCGATGGTTGTGAACTCCTTGAGTTTAATGTTTATAATTCATTCAATTCTGTGGAAATGACAGCATAACCCTGTGGATAAGATCATGGCTTCTGTGTTTAATCCACTTCCGTGATCAAGGGTAAATTTCATGACTAAGATGTATTTTCTCAGCTGTAAACAGGGTTAGAACTAATACCTACCTCTGAGCTGATAGGTCAAATAAGTAAATACATAAAAATGTGAGAAAGGTGTCTGGCACTGTGCCAGAACTCACTATTTGTATTATAGTCTCAGGCTTTTTCCCTCAAGATACTGCTTTCTAGTAAGAGACGAGTATCTCTGCGAATGTTAAGATGTCCTAAAGGAAAGCAAAAAGTGGACTTCCTCATTAAAAGCAACATGTATAGACATAAGCATGTGTTACTTCCTATAAAATAGTAGTTTAACTTGGTATGGTTATTTATGTTTCTCTAAATCTATTGAGTAGTACACCACCAAACAATTAAAGAGGTTTAGTAATTCCTGCAGAATTTAGTGATAGGTTTATAATAGAAGCAAGATACAGAACAAGTAAACATTGCTCTCTTTAAAGTTTTTAAAGAAATCTAGTATTATCCTTTACCAGTACTAAATTCAATTCAGAATTACATGATAGTAATTCAAATTATTTCTTTTTTTTTTTAAAGATTTATTTTTTATTTATACATACAAGCTGGGGTACAGGCCAGAGGCGTGGGGCGGCGAGAGGGTTCACTAGAGACGGAGTGGGCAACAGAACAGGCAGATCAGAAATACACTGCTGAGGGGAGCAGCGGGCAAGGCAGGAGAGGTCTGCCTCGCCATGTGGGATTCTCCCCAACCAGGCGTCGAACTCGCGTCGCTGCTGCCGACAGCTCCACAGCGCAGCGCCTAACCACTGTGCCACCGGGGAGGCCCATAATTCAAATTATTTCTAATCTCAAAGCCCATACTTCTCATTAAAAAGAGAGAGAAATTAGGCTATAACTCCTTTTTCTTTTCTTTTTTTTTTTTTAAGATTTATTTATTCATGCATACAAGAGCTGGGGTGTAGACCAGAGGTGTGTGTGGGGGAGTTGAGAGGATTCACCAGAGACAAAGTGAGGAGCAGAACAGGCGGATTGACTGAAATACACTGCTGAGGGGAGCAGCGGGTGAGATAAGTGAGGTCTGTTGTGCCATGTGGGTCAGCTCCCTGGCTGGGGATCGAACTTGAGCTCTGCTTGTTGCTTGTGTTTGTACTGCAATGGCTGCTGATAGCTTCATAGTGCCAAGACTCAACCCCTGGCGCCACCAGGGAGGCCCTGTAACTCCTTTTTCTTAATAGTCCATTCTAAATTAAAATACTTTCCTTTCATTTTGTATTTGTCAAAATTTGTCTGAACTGCTTTTAAAAAGTTTCCTGCTCAGGCTTCCCAACACATCTGATTTCCTTTAAACTCCTTTTTATTTCTTTAAGAGACAAAATACATAAAGCCCCTAGCATGAAGCATGGAACAAGTAAGTTTTCAATTGTTAACTTTTCTTAAAGCAAAGGATTGAGCAATAAAGGGCTTATTCTCCTCAAAAATAGATACACCAAACACTCCACCTTAAATTCTCCTGTAAGATGTATATGTTGTCAAAGTTTAAGAAAGTAACGCTCAGTGGCTGGTGACTTGGGCAACTCTGCAGGCGGTGGGTTACAGCTTTTATCTGATTCTGTGAATTTACAGCACCTTGTCCCTGCCCTCACTGTGCAGGACTAGGGGCCTTGCTGGCAGGACCAACATGTTACCTAGAAAGAAGAATTAAGATGACTGCTTTCAAAATGATTAGATCTCTAATATTTCTGAGATAAAAATAATGTAAACCATCTAGAATTTTCATTTGTAATATTGACTCACTCTTGGATCATGTAGCTCAAGTATTCCAAGAGTTTTCTCACTTTCATAATTATTCTTATTTTTTAAAGACTTATTTATGCACAGAAGTGGTGGTATACAAGCCAGAGGTACAGGGAGTGGGAGGATTCACCAGAGACAGAGTGGGGAGCAACACAGGGGATCTACTGAAATACACTGCTGAGGGGAGCAGCAGGTGAGACAAAGTGTTGTGCTGTGCCCTAGGCCATATGTGGGTTAGCTCCTTGGTTGGGGAGCAAACTCAGGTCACAGCAGTGATAGTGCTGAGACTTAACCCCCAGGCCACTGGGGAGGCCCAGTTTCCTCACTTTTAAATAGTAACTATTGCTTCATCTGAAATATACTTTAAGTCTTTAGTTTAAAAATCCAGATCAAATAGCATTTTTCCCAAGAAATGTTCTCTGATTGTCCCAAGAATGAAACATTTCTCCCACTAAAATGCCAAAATAGTTAATGAATTTAAATTCTACCACTCTTAAGACACTAATTTTTGACTGCTTTGCTGTTTTTTTCTTGCGCATACAGCTCCTGCTTCCAAAGAAGAGAAATCATTTTCAGTCATATTTCTACTTCTTTTGACACCAAACTCATTGCTCTCTATAGACAAGAAGCTCAAAACCTATTAGTGAAATAAATAAAATTGCTATTGAACCACAAAACCATTAGCAAATTTTTATTATTTCACAGCTTCAACCAGACCTCTGTTTTATCCTTCAACTTGAAGAAGATTGCCTCATTAGTTTACCACAAGTCACATCTCACATTTCTTTGCTCCTAGTCCATTCCTCAATATTTCCTTACTGAAAAAAAATGTTAAAATCACATTAAAAGGGTATACTTGTAAGTGAAAATTGACAAAAGAAGTAAAAGTAATTCCTTCCAATGCTTGAATCTCACCATATCAAACTTTACTAGTGGGTCTTTCTATACTTTCGCCTCTTAAATTTTTTACTTTTTTGTGGTAAGGCTACTTAACTGAGCTCTACCATCCTAAGAAAGTAGTAAGTTGTATAAGAGAGCTCTAGAATTTACTTTTGTGCATACTTGAGAACGGATGCCCTGTGACTAGCAGCTCTCCACTTTCTCTTCCTCCTGTCTTCTGGTAATCACCACTCTATTTTAACTCTATAAGTTTGACTGGTTTAGAATTCTCATATAAGTAGAATGTCAGTACTTATTTGCTTAGTATACTATCTTCAAGGTTCATTCATGTTGTCACATATGGCAGGATTTCCTTCTTTTTAAAGGCTGAGAAATATTCTTCTGTGGGATATAGCAAATTCTCTTTATCCATTCAGCCATCAATAAACATTTAGGTTGATTGCACATCTTGGCTATTGTGAATAGTATTGTAATGAACCATGCAGTGCTAATACCTCTTCAAGATCTTGATTTCAATCCTTTAGGATAGAGACATAGTATTTCTGGATCATATGGTAGCTCCACTTTTAATTTTAAAAGGAGTCATCATATTATTTTCATAGCCGCTGCACCATATTCTGGTCCCCTCAACAGTGTACAGGGGTTACAACTTGCAACTTCGTTTTCACTCTTTTTTTTTAGGTAATGGTCATCCTGATGATGTGAGTTGACATCTCATTGTAATTTTGATTTGCATTTCCCTGATGACTAGCAATTGAGCATCTTTTCAAGTACAAACTGGTCTTTTGTGTGTGTGTTTGTTTTGGAGAAATACCTCTTTAAGTCACCAGCCCATATTTTTAATCAAATTGTTTTTTTTCACTATTGAGTTATAAGACTTCCTTACATAGTTTGGAAATTAACACCTCACCTGAGATATGGTTTGCAAATATTTTCTCCTGTTTTCTTGGCATTCTTTTCACTCTGCTGATTGTTTCTTTGCAGTGCTGAAGCTTTCTAGTTTGATAGAGTACCACTTGTCTATATTTGCTTTTGTTACCTGTGCCTTTTTGTGTCATAAGCATGAAATTCCATACTTTTTCTATGCCTTCATGCACACAGATATATTATTAAAAGCTATAGTATGAACTCAGTTTTCTTTTTTTATTTTTAAAGATTTATTTATTTATGCATACAAGCTGGGGTGTAGGTCAGAGGTATGTGGTGGTGAGAGGATTCACCAGAGACAGCATGGGGAGAACAGGCGGATCAGCTGAAATACAAATACACTGCTGAGGGGAACAGCGGGCAAGGCAGCAGAGGTCTGCCATACCATGTGGGAATCTCCCTGGCTGGGTATCGAACTTGTGCTGCAATGGCTCTCATATACTTCACAGTGTTGTGCTTAACCCTTTGTGACACCAGGAAGACCCTGAACTCAATTTTCAAGAAAAAAATACATAATGTAATTTTAACTTTTTACACTTATTTTACAGTACAAAAACTTCATACCATAAAATGGATGTCATACATTGGTATTATTTAAATAGACCTGTTATTTTAAAAATGGCTATTTTGTATAAGAGTTATTATTTTTATTATTTTTAAATGTACTTTCGTGAACACCTCTTTATAGATTAAAATTAGGTATTTTATGCACATGTTCTAATTTCTCTTTCCTAGACTGTCATTTAAAAATAACTTGGGGCCATCCCTGATGGCCTATGGGTTAAGTCTCAACACTGCCACTGCGATGACCTGAGTTCAATCCCCAGCCAGGGAGCTAACCTACATGGTGCAGCAGACCTCTCCTGTCTCGCCCACTGCTCCCCTCAGCAGTGTATTTCAGTAGATCCTCCTGTTCTGCTCCCCACTCTGTCGCTGGTGAATCCTCTCACCCCCTGCACCTCTGGGCTGCACCCCAGTTCTTCTATACAAAAATAAATGAATAAAATCTTAAAAAGAATAAAATAAACATAATTTGGTTATTTATTTGTTAGGAGTCTTTAACTTTAGTTCTTGGAATTTATTACTCTTTTACTTAGTGGTGTCTAAGTTCTGAGGCATGCTTTACAAAGCTTTATCTAAGTAATCCATTGTAACATTTCTACTATGTTGTCAATTATCTCTTCTTAAAATGTGCTTCATTCTTTAGTCACAATAGTTGGTCACATGTTGAATAGATATGCTTCTTCCCTGCAAAATAGATGTGGGGTAAAATCTAGAACAAACACACACACAAATTAAATAATATAACTAGAGCTTCTCTCCCCCACTTTGTGTGTGATGCTGTCCTGATATCTGTGTACTCTGGAAAGGGGGACATCATCTGGCAAAATGTTACTTGCCTGCTGTGTTCAAGTCTCCCACTTGACCACATATTGTCAGCTTTATTTGGCTCAATATGTGCAAAAATAAGACAGTCCTGTGCTGTTAGTGAATTAGCAGGTTATCAGACTCCTGAGTCTTGGGGTACTGGCAGAGATATGGCTGAAATTCCCAGAGTTCAGGTGGTGGGACTCACTGTTCTGGCCAGGATGCTTTTTGGCAACATATTTGTACCAACCAAAACCCAGAGCCATTGGGACCTCGAAATGAACATACCTCGGAAGTGATATGCCATCCGCCCTGGCTGCCTCAGCCTGCAGTCACTGGTGATGTCTAACAGTCATTATACTGAGGAAGTTCCTGAACGTCCTTTGTTATTTGAGGACAAAATTGAAGGTTACAAGATCAGGGAGGCTGTTTTGCTTCTAAAGAAACTCAAGATTTAAAATGACATCAAAAAGTTCCGTGACTCTTGCAGATGGGAGCAGGCTAGGGCAAGATGGGAAACCGCCCTGGTAGCTGGTGCAGGGAACCCAGGGCATCTTAATGAGGAAAATGGCATCCGAGTTTTCAAGACCTTTGGATACATCCCTGGAATGACTTTGCTTAATGCGAGTTCACTGGACATTCTGAAACTTGCCCCTGGTGGGCATGTAATTTCTGCATCTAGACTGAAAACGCTTTCCTAAGGTATCTGCTCCTCCTCTGTGGAAAGCTGCCTCCCTCAAAAGGAACTGCAAGATCCCCACACACAAGGGGCTCAGGGCCTGTCTTAGCAGAAGTTTGAGAAGCCAAGAGATCCATGGAGCCCTCTCAGAGCACGCAAAGATTCATGGCAGAACCCTGAAGAAGAACCCACTGAAGCACGTGAGAATCACGCTGAAGCTAAACCCATGTGCAGAGACCATGCGCGTGACACCATTCTCATCAGCCAAGGCAGCAGCAGCGCTAGAAGACAAATCAGAGGAGAAGGGAGTTGCAGGCAAGACACCTGCAGTGGGGAAGAAAGGGAAGAAGGCTGTCGGTGAGACAAAAACCAAAGAAGCCTTTGGTGGGAAGACAAGCTGTCACTACCAAGAGACCAGCAGCTGAAGAGAAGTCGGCAGAAAAGAAATCCACCACAAAGAAAAGAAGCCTGCATCATGAACTTAAATCTGCTCATTCTATAAAGGACAGATCATCTGGGACAGCTAATTTTGAATAAAGGCCAGAACAAAGATTCAGCAAGGGAAAAAAAAGTAATATAAGTAAATGAGGTGAAAGAAGCATTGCAAAGTAAATAATATGAGAATTGATTAGAGTGTGGAAAACATGCACACACATCTGGAATACACATTGTAAGGTGTAAGTTGTTAGGTAGAGACCCAACTTTGTTTTTTTCCTCCCAGACGGTTACTCCTATTTTTCCTAAACCATTTGTTGGATGACCTATCTTTTCTACACTGACGTGAAGTGACAAACATATTTTTTTAAAGTAGACTTTCAAGCAAGTTATGTTTTAACTAAATACCTTCTACCTTCACCAATAAAGAAGCTCTCCCATATCTTGAAAATCCCTCTGGGGCCTCCCTGGTGGCGCAGCGGTTAAGCGCTGCGCTGTGGAGCTGTCCTGCGATGCGAGTTCAATGCCCGGCCAGGGAGATTCCCACATGGCGCAGCAGACCTCTCCTGCCTCGCCTGCTGCTCCCCTCAGCAGTGTATTTCTGTAAATTCTGCCTGTTCTGCTCCCCACTCTGTCTCTGGTGAACCCTCTCGCCGCCCCATGCCTCTGGCCTGTACTCCACCCTGTATGCAAAAGTAAATAAATCTTAAAAAAAAAAAAAAAGAAAATCCCTCTTTTCTGGGTGTTCCAGTTGCTCGTGGGTGATAGTCATGACAGTGGTCCTCTTCAGGTAACCCTAGGGTTACCTCCTCAGAAGGGAACAGGCAAAAGGAGAAGCTGTTTGAGTTGCTGATCTCAGAGATCAGATATGGTGTTACAGTGTGGTGAGGGTTGGTGTGACATATTTTGGATTGGCTGGTCCACTCCATGGATTTCATCATCCAGAAACTAATCAATGTGTTCAGAGAGATGGCAAAAAGTCTGCATTCCCAATAGTGAGTGTGGCAGGTGGTTTCAGATACTTGTCAAAATATTATATCACAACGACCATTGTCTAATTTCCTTCTGAGAGTACACAGACAGTATTCATTTCTCTTAGGTAATGGGAAATTTTCATGCATAAGGCAAGTGAGAGCCAGCGTAGTGGGTTGACAAAAGAGAATGACAGGGAAGCTGGAGACCCACTTTCTTAGCCCTGACCTGATTCATGTAATAAGCAAGATTGAGGGGGACCAATTCAATTTATTTTCTGTCAGTGTTCTTCACATCTATAGAAAGTAGTCAGATTACATAGTTTCTTGGCTTCCTGGTAGATAAAAAGATTATGACTCTATAATAATATAGCCCCTATATTTGTTAATTTAAAACATATTTATAGATAAAAAGAGCCTTTGCTTTATGCAAAGACTTCTGATCACCAAGCAATGAGATATGTTTATTGTACTAAAAGTTTATGAAAGTTTATTTGGAAGAGGGAATGGGAATGGGGCAGATCAGTGTGATTGGAATTTAGAATGTCCTAGTGTCCCCATTCTAAGTCAGAATATAAGCTGTGTGATGTACCAACCTCTGTTCTAAGGTTTCTTCTAAAGATATTGGTCAATGTGAAAGATGCCTTCTTTGTTTGTGTGAGAATAACACACTGACAGTAGCTGGTAGTTCATAAATTCTTTTCCCAGTAATGATAGACTGCAATATTATTTTGCAAGACCCTTACTTAAGACTAACTCCCGGCAGTATTTTGCAGTGTCCCAGTTACTAGCCTAGAAGCAATCTAAGCAGAAGAGATTTCCTCACCCCAAACTGATGTGGCCACTCTTCCTCTTTAAACTAGTATAAATCTTTGCTCCTTCTTTTTTTTAGCATACATTCTCATTCCAGTAATTCACAAATGTTATATACAAAGGACATAAGATTAAAACATTTTGAATTAATGACCTCAGAACGACGTGTTTGACTAAGAGGAAGGAAGGCGGAGCAAGAACAATTTCAGGCCAAAAAAGTGCTTTTTACGAAAGTCAAGATAAGAAAATACCCAATCTGCTGTTGGAGACAAGTAGGGAAGAAGGATTGGTCAGAACCATGAGTATCAGAAAGGAATTCATGGAGTAACCTGGGTAATGGAGGCCCGTGGAAGACTGCCAAGCTGGAGAATGGCAGCCTAACGACAGAAATAAGGTATGATGAACTTAATGGGCGAGCAGCACGGGTTAGACTGAGGAAGAGATTTTAAGGTCCCATTTTCTAGCATACTGGGAGTGGAGGGCAGGCGATGATGAAAACTGATTTAAGAGCATCTGGCATAGCAAATTTATAGGATTTGGCACTAATCTCAGTAGTCTTTGTACACAGTCTGCATAGGATACATTTATTTTTCTATCGGTCTAAAAATAATGGCTTCACATTTAATTTCTATCAAGAAGAAACTGATAAGGGGTTTAAGAAGATACAATTTAGACATTTTCAAAGAGTAAAAAAGAAGTGAACAAGGTTATATTTAAATTGAAATATGATTCTTTTCATCTACTCCATCGTGCATGGCTTTCTGAGGCAACTTCCAACAAGAACGATGTTTTAGATGCTTTCTATGGTGGCAATGAGGTATTTCTGCAGGGGAGAGCAATAAATATAACTCTGGTGATTCATTATACATCTAAAGTCAGGGAATACTTCAATGGAATTGTTCTCATGTTATTGGGATGACTAAAATGAAATAAAAGGACATTGTACCTGATAAAGGAGCAAGAGCTTTTTAGACTTTGGTTAAGTACAGAAAAGGGTCTAATGAGAGAAGGGATATAAATTACACTTTTCTTCCTTCAGTCTCTCAACTCAATTTTATTAGTGAACTTTTCTAAAAGATTTGGATCCTACTCCAATTCAGATATTATCAGAGTTCACTACAATTTAGAACTCTGAACTGGTTTACACCTAATTACTCACACTTCCAGACTAAAACTGATATATTCAAATATTTCCATGGCGCTTTTTTATACAATAACAAACTCTTGAAATGAGAACTCCATTACAAATATCCTTAGTATCCCGCATGTGACCTGCACAGCGAGTGATTCCTTAAAAGTTTGGGGTTGATGATGAACCCAGTGTAGAGGGGTTCCACATTAAGTCACAATTGGCTTTGTGCTGGCTGACTATGTCCATTGGTGAAATCAGGTTGAGTGGAGAGTAAGAGTTTCTTGATATAACAACACAGCAACTGAACACCCATTTGTTACTCCACACAACAGAACCTCAGGGCGGACTTTTCTAATCATAGAAGAGAAGTGTGACTTTTGCCACAATGTCCTTCTTTGAGAAAATATCTACAGCAGATTTGATGGAGAATCTCAGGGAAGAACTGACCTGTTTCATCTGCCTGGACTATTTCACCAACCCAGTGACCACTGAGTGTGGGCATAGCTTTTGTCTGATGTGTCTCCTGAAGAGCTGGGAGGAACATAACACTCCTTTGTCTTGTCCAGAGTGCTGGAGGACCTTGGACACCCCGCATTTCCAGCCCAATGAGCGTTTGGGGAGGCTGGCTGGCATCGGCAAGCAACTCAGACGCCAGGTGCTGCAGAGTGAGGGCGAGCTTAGGAGAATGGTGGCAACCGCTAAGCTGTTGTCTGATGAGGAGCAGGGTGCAAAGGCTTTCTCAACTCAAGGTCATGGAGGAAACAGAGTGTATCTGTCCAGTGAGGCTGGGGAGCACCACAAAGTAAGATTGGCTGCTCACAATCTCAGCATAAATCATGCTCCCTCACTTAACTCCCACAATATTCTGTATCGCCAATGCTCTCAGTGCTCATATTCAGGCCCCAGACTACAGACTCAGTGTGAACCCTTTGGTTTAGGGCCCCAGTCATCTGGTTGTGGTTGATCTTCAAGGCCCCTGCATGACCTGGTGCTGTTCATTTGCCACAGTGAGTTTGTTTCTCTTGCAGGAGAAACTCCAGGAAACCCTAAATCTTTTGCGTAAAAAGAAAAATGAAACTCAGGTTATATTAACCCATGAGAAGGAGCGAGTGATACTGTGTACAGTAAGTATCTGTTGTGTATTTTTGTTTTTGTTTTGCAACTTCTGTGTGATTCTATGAGGGGGGACGGGAGGGATGCCGAGTGAATTCTCAGGAAACGAAGACTACAGTTTGCAGCCCAGTTCTGCTGGCTGCAGTGTCCTGGCTTTGCACTGTCTTCCCATTTGTCCACCTGGGGATCTCTGGACTCAGCTCATGGAACCTGACTCCCAGCCTGGCTTGTTGTTTTCCTGCTTGCCCTGCAACTCCGTGGCTACCTCTATTATGGCTCTATGATTGGTTTTATTTTTTTAATATTTTTTTCAGATTTATTTATTTATCCATGTAAGAGCTGGAGAGTAAGCCAGAGGTGTGGGGGGAAGAAGATTCACCAGAGACAGAGTGGGGAGCAGAACAGGCGGATTGACTGAAATACACTGCTGAGGGGAGCAGCGGGTGAGACAGGAGAGGTCTGCTGCGCCATGTGGGAAGCTCCCCGGCGGGGGATCAAACTCATGCTGCAGTGACTGCCAATAGCGTCACAGTGCTGAGACTTACCCCTTGCACCACCAGGGAGGCCCTATGGCTCTATGATATAAAATACAAGTTATATTTACAGACATACATTTCTAGGCATAGGATGGAAATCAATAACAATATCTCATGCTTCAGAGGGGATAAAAGGGAAACAAAGACAAAACAGCTGCTTGAATTAATAAACATGTACAAATGTCCAAGGTTACTCACAGATGGAAAGTTGAGTTGTCTCGATAAGAACTAAATATTTAATCAGACATTTAAAAAGTGTGTTTAATTCTCCTAAAACATTGAGTTCCTAGTCATAGTATTTGTGGCATACCTGTCTTTCCCTAAGTGTTATCCAGTGCCAACTTTTGCTGAACAAAGACATTTTCATAATTTTGTCCACATATTATTTTGCTTTATTTTTCATCATAATATTGGTCAGCACCTGTCAGAATTTTTTGTTTGTTTCTGTTTCTTCATATTGTCATTCACTAGAAAGACAATTTTCTGGGACTAGAAATTTACTTTTACATCTAAAGCATCAAACTATCCACTCAGTTCATTAATAGAATATATGTTATGTGTCAGGCTTCAAGAGCTGTCATGGTGGAACTCTAGGACTTTGTAAGAATTACAAATTTGCATAAGTATTTCTGTTACTAACTTTGTCCTATTGTGTGTGTGTGTTTGTGTGTGTGTGTGTACACATATACGTGTGATGGCAGGAAGAGACAAAGACTTGTAAACAGGCCGTTATGTCAGAATACATAAAAATGCACCAGTTCCTAAAGGAGGAGGAGCAGATACAGCTCCAGATACTGGAAAAAGAGGAAAGAGAAAACATGAAGAAACTAAGGGACAATGAGCTCAAGCTGACCCAGCAAATAAGAAGCCTGACCAAGCTGATCGAACAGATCGAGTCCACGTATCAGAACTCAGGGGTAGAATCTTTAGAGGTAAGAGTAGCAGGGAGATTCATGGAAATAAGACATAAAGTAACTGAGAAGATTCAAGTCATATGAAATACATTTTTCTTTATAGATCTAGATTTATATAACTAAATTCTGGCCTCAAAATAGTTTTCCTAAGTAATGAACATTCTGTAGTATAATGAACGTCTTGAAGAGACAGAGAAAAACTCCTGGGGAACGCCTATCCCCAGCAAACTTGATGACCCCAATTTCTTCTGCTCCTTCCTTTCTGCAACCTCAGCTTTTTCAATTACAAGTTTAAAGAGCATTCAGTGTACTGGGCACATAAAATTTAATCTTCACAAAAACCTGATGAGTTTAAATACTGTTACAACAGGTGACTGTTATCTATAAAATGGGTTTATACATTACACTTCTCTACTTTTCCTAACTACACAGTCAGGAAATTTGCCTGTCCAATAGCTAGCAGGTGGTAGCACCCAGGCATTCTGTGCGTGGAGCGCATATTCCTCACTGGCTTTGCTCTCCTGCCTTACTACTGCCTGCCCCACACCATCTGAAACATAAGCTGTGTGAGTCAATGCCAACCTCAGGTCTCTTTCCGGGGTTGCCCCCACAGAATGCTACTAAATGTAGCTCCTTCCAAATGACCCCCATGAACCAGACACAGGTTGAGCGTCCTCTCTCCCTGGGCCACTTTTCTTTGCTTATTTATCTCTGAATCCCTGGGTACTGGATAATCAGAATGGTATCTGGCTCTTCTGCCAGGAAGAGGTGCTCCTGACAGAGCGATGATATGAGTAAAAGACAAAATAGAATCCAGTCATTATGAGAAACACCTCATACTTACAAGAGCCCACTCTTCGATGCAGTTGGAAATTTCCTCCCCAGATTTGTTTTTCCAGTCAAGGTGCTCTAAAGCTACAGGAAGTAGATTTTGTGAAAACTGCAAAGGCTCTTACCTAAAATGGAGTTTGCCTTTGCTCATGGGCAAAGCACACCAGTACTAATGTTCTTTCTTTTGTGCCCTTAGGATGTGCGAGGAACACTGGAAAGGTAGGTTTCCATTGTGTCCAGTTCTGCCAGTCTAGGGGATGCGGTGCTGATGAAACGGGTCATGAGGTGGGGGTGAGAGTGTCCATGCTGTTGGGGAAAATGAGCAGGAGCCCGGCACCAGAGCAGGTTATGCCGTCAGTGTGGAGGAGACAGTGACTGTTTTTGCTCTTGCAGGAGTGAACCACTCTTGCTTCAGTGTCCAGAGGCCACCACCACAAGAAAGAGCCTGTGTCACATCACTGGAATGAGGGAGATGCTAAGAAAATTTAGCAGTAAGTCAGCCCCAACTGTCACAGCCTCAGGGATTTCCAGCATTAACTCCACTGTGTAACAAGGGAGGCAAAACTGTGCACCTAGGCAGGTTTGCATAACATAGAACAGTCACCATCCAGTGTCAGCCTCTGGATTAAGGTGTCGTGAGCCAGCACTGAACACCAGGGAAGGCTCGGGCACAGTCCATCCCTCTGCTGAGCAGAAGGAAGAAGTGGGTGACTGATATTTGATCTGCCATTGTTTTCTGTCTAAAGAGTCCTTGTCTTTCGGGTGTGATTTTATTGTTCTATATTATTTATTTCTCTCTCTCTCTCTCTCTCTCTCTCTCTCTCTCTCGCTCTCTCTCTCTCTCTCTCCTCTCTCTCTCTCTCTTTCTCTCCCTCTCTCTCTCTCCCCCCTCCTGCAGGGGTTTCTGAATTTCTAGCTCTGTTCTTGTCAAGGTAAAAACTGACTTGAACTCTTAAATCCCAGTGAGAGAACATTCAAAGAACTATCCTTTTGGATGAGAGGTCAGCTTTAGTTCTCAACTTTTACGTTGTCGGCAGGCTGGTGTTCAGAGGAAGGTCTAATGGACTTTGGATTCAATAGATACTTGATAAGTGGCTGTTACGTGTGTGGTGCTATGTTAGTAGGCACTGTGCATATGTATAATGATGACAGACATTGTCTTTGCTTTTGTGGAACTTTTCAACAAACTGAAGAAACAGACATTATTCACACAGATGATTAGTTATGAAAGGGAACTGTTCTTCTTACAAAAACATAAAACAACATGATAGGGACATATCATCTTATGTGGAGAGTAAATGAAGGCTCCCTCTGTGATGTCCCTTTGGAGGACGGGAGAGGAGGGTCTCACTGGCGCACAATGCAGTTCAAGTGTCACTGGTGGCTGCATTAGCCATGACATCATGAGAAATGCTGATTGTAAGCTGCTACTCAAACACTCAGTAACTCTGACATTTTAGTCATCTTTTGACATCTTTCTGAACCTCAGTTTTCTTTTTTATAAAAGTGGAAAAAAGTGAATAATGCTTGACATGATTAAATGAGATAATGTACAGAAAATGCTTGATACCAAAGTATTTCAGTAAATGGTAACCGCCTACATTTCTCTCCCACCCAAGCTAAAGAACCAGAACCAATCTTGGCTAAAGTGAAGGCTACTCCCTGTGTGGATAAATAGCTGAGTTCTAAATTGTCTTGTAAACAGAACAATTTCCATTATCTGAGATCTCCCTTCCTCCTCTCCACAGGCTCAAGCGCACTCCCCACACACTCCCCAACCCTCTTCTGCTTTTTTTAAGCATCTTTTAAAAAAATTTTTTGCTTAGAAGAACTAGGTTGTAGACTAGAGGTACAGGGGGGTTAGAAGATTCACCAGAGACAGAGTGGGAGCAGAATAGGTGGATCTACTGAAATACACCGCTGAGGAGAGCAGGGGGTGAGACAGGAGAGGTCTGCTGCGCCATGTGGGTCAGCTCCCTGGCCGGGGATTGAACTCAGGCTGTAGTGGTGACAGCGCTGAGACTTTACCCCTAGGCTACCAGGGAGACCCTCTTTTCTTTCCTTTTAGAAGTTTACTCTCCGGTTTATATCCTTTCTCCAATTTTGTGTATGTTTGCATTACTTTTACCAAAAAAGCTTTAAATTTTTTTCTGAACCCCAAACATTTAGAATTAAAAAATAAGTTTTAATCTAAAAAAAAGTTCACTGTCTGTTTGGCAAAACAATGACAGAAGGGCTAGGGATTCTGCTGTAAACAAAACAAAATCCCCACCCTACTCAAATTACATTACAAAAAAATCAAACTAAATATAAAGCTCTACACACACGCGCATACACACACACACACACACACACACACACACACACACACACACACACGAGGGTTTTCCAGAATGCAAAGGAGAATTCATTTTCGTCTCCTCCTGCAGCAGATATAACTCTGGACCCAGACACAGCCAATGCCCATCTAGTCTTGTCTGAGGATCTGAGGAGTGTGCGACATGGCGGAATCCGACAGCAGTTACCTGACAACCCAGAAAGATTTGACCAGTCTGCAACAGTGCTGGGAGCGCAGATCTTCACCTGCGGGCGGCACTACTGGGAGGTGGACGTGGGCAACAAGACTGAGTGGGAAGTGGGCATCTGCAAGGACTCGCTGAGCAGGAAGGGGAACCTCCCCAAGCCGCCCGGACACCTCTTCTCGCTTATTGGCTTAAAAATTGGAGATGATTATAGTCTTTGGGTCTCATCACCTTTAAAAGGTCAACATGTCCGAGAGCCTGTGCACAAGGTGGGTGTTTTTTTAGACTATGAATCTGGACACATAGCCTTCTACAATGTGACAGATGAGTCTCTCATCTACAGCTTCCCTCCCACCTCATTCCAAGAGGCTCTTAGGCCTATCTTTTCCCCTTGCCTCCCAAATGAAGGGACAAATGCAGGGCCTCTCACCATCTGCTCACTGAACAGCCATGCCTGAGGAAGATGCCTCTGAGCCTTCGTTGAGGTGGAGGGCTAAAAACAATGGATGACTATTAATTAAGATAATGAACGCACTGACAGTATTAACATCAGGTGATATGAAAGAAAAATCTCCCAAAGAGCTTCCAGTAATTTGAGTCTACAGTGAACAGCCAAATCAATCAACTGTCAACAACAATAGGAGAAAAATGATCTTATTCAGCGTCTTTAACTAAATCCATTACCTAAACTGCCCAATGTATGTCACTAAACATGCAGAGATAGAACTAGCCCCTACTATTTCCAACCCCACCATCATAGGTCATTGTTATAAATATATGTCATTTTTTCCAAATTTTTGACTCTAAAAAAACTCTGCTGAGTGTGTCTTTGTCCTCTAGGCAGAGTTCTGCTGGCTGGATACTCCAAAGTCTTCTGGGGCTGGAGGCATGGGCTTTCCTTTGTAGGTTTGGTGAGAAGGTCTCAAGATTCACCTTTCTCTGAAAAGTTGCTTTTCTTCCCTTCCCATAGCATTTAGAGTATTTGTAATCAGGAAGGATTTTGTATTCAGAATGCTGCAAATATTTGTGTGAACATCATCATTTGATTTGTTATTGCAATCACAAGGAGCTGGAACCTTTAGTAGTTTTCATATGTTCAAAGATGATGGAACAAAGTCTCTACTGAATAAATGTATCCAGGTGGCTATGAGTGCCAAGTGATTTTACTGGGTTTCATATAAGTTTATTCTCTGCACTTTTGCTATTTACAATGAGCAGAAGGACTTCAATCCCTGCAAGGATCATCAAGTTTACTTGCTATGTCAACACATCAGGGTTTGTGAGGAAGGGGTGGTGACTGGGAGGATCTTCTTTTGGTTGACCTCAGACCACCTTTTGTTGGCGGTCTTCTCTCATGTTCCCCATTCTTAGTGCTCTTTCATTGCAGGGTTTTGTTTTTTTTTTTTAAATACTTCTTTCTTGCTCACATCCATAATGTCACCAATCACAGAGGTTAGCGCTTTACCCTCAGGTAAGTCAGTGCTAGTCAAGAGAACTGACAGAATTTAACCCGCACACGACTGCACCTTTATTAAGATAGTTTACCCACTTCTCTGTCCTTGGGCACAGTAACTTAATTAATGTAAAGAGGGCTAGAGTGAACATGGGAGTATATACTATATGTTGTATATAGTATATACAGGCATAGAAAATATGCCTGTTTGAGTTCGTTTTTTCAGTATTCTTCACACAGGTACCTGAGAGTAGAATTGCTGGGTTATATGGTAGGTCTATTTTTAACATTTTGAGGAACCTTCATATTGTTTTCCACAGAGAATGGAACAGTCTACATTCCCACTAACAGTGTATGAGGTTTCCTTTTTCTTCACATCCTGGCCAACACTCTTGTTTCTGGTCTTTTTCATATGAGCCATTTTCATGGGTGTGAGATGGTATCTCATTGTGCTCTTGATGAGATGATAATAAATGATGATCAATATTTTTTCATGTTTCTATTAGGAGTGCATGGCAAAAATGGGACACACACACACAATGGAATACTATTCAGCTATAGAAAAAGATGAACTCGTCATTTAGGAATACATAGATGGAACTGGAGAGGATAATGCTAAGCAAAATAAGTTAGAAGGAGAAAGACAAACATTGAATGGTTTTGCTTATAAGGGGAATCCAGAAAAACAAAGCCAAGGATCAGTCAAAACCAAACCTTGACATCTGACTGCAAAACTGAGGCAACCAGAAGAGGGGACGGATTCAGGATAGGAATGGGGGAGGGAGGGAGCCAAATGGAACATGGTGGAGGATTATTAGCACACTGGTCATGGGTACTGTATGAGCACATATATTTGCAGAGCTTTACCTATAGACCCCCAAACAGATACAACAATGTAACCAACTTCATGTCAAAAACATAACTTGGGAAAAAAAAAAAGATGATTTTGCACCTATTTTGCCTGTAAATTGGAAACAAAGTTGGGGAGAAATTGGTAATTGAACCTATTCATTAGCATCCAGAACCACAGAAGGAGGTCAGTAAATTCTCTGTGTTGCTCATTTGTGTTTTTCTCCCTGATACCATACACACTTAGCATCAGAGAACTGTAGAAGAGGGAAACCAAACACTGTCTCTTTAAATGATTTGTGGTCGTTTCTAACTGTTTATCTTACAAAATTTTGATTTACTACCTCAAAAAGCTAAGTAAAAAAATCATAAAAAGCAAACACCAAATTATTTGGAATACATCTTTCTCAATTTCAAAAAAAAAGTTTTTTATGGTAAAAAATGTAAAAGTAGTGCATTTTGGCCAGTGTGCATGACATTTATTTGTAGCATAAGCCAGGTCCTACTTTGCTTTCCTTCCTCCCTTTTAACAAGGGGGCTGAAATTGTAAAAACAAACAGAAATCCCCCAAACTCCTATTTTTTATCTGGGAAAATCATCCTGAGTGGATCTTTGTTGTATGATTTTTTATGCTAGACCTATCACCAATTGGTTATGTGGGGCAAACTAAATCCTTACTACTCATTGTTCCGGATTTGCACAAACAACCATGAAAGAGTTGCAAGAAAAATTTCATCCAAAGTTTCTCTCTAGAAATTCCAAGTCAAACAGATATGTTGTGGAAAACAGGAATGAGGGCAGTGAGCAGGGCAATGAGCGGAGAGCAGTGAGCAGTGCCTCCTCTTGCACTGTGCAAGGGCCTCAGTCTCCCCATCTTGTCCCCTGAACAGTCAACAAAGACATTTTCTTGAATATGGATAGTATCCCACGTGGTACCTGCCAACATTCTTCAAGATATTCCCTTCCTCCCATTAGCCTCTCTCCTTCCCGAATGTCTATTTTCCACTCTTTCTCGAGCAATTTCCCCAAAGCAAGTCTCAAGTAGCCCTTGTTCAGTGGACAGTATGAAAACGGCATCCAGAAGCGTAGTGGCTTTCTTCTGTACTGCCACACAGCTGGCTAGAGGAGGAGGAACATGTCTAGTCCTGGGGTAGGAGGGTATCAGGAGTGATCAACTACCCAGATTGCAGTTTGATTACTTGGTTTTTAAATTTTTCTTTGTTTTTGAGTAGCTTAAAAATATTATACTTATCTTGCCTTGAAACTGATTTACCTATTAAACCCCATTAACTTAAGATGAGGTCATTACCTACCCTCCTTCTCTCATTACTTCCTCTCCCCTCGTGATATAACTGACCTACAATAATCAAGGAGTTGGTGTCTTATCTTTGAATGACCTTAGAAATCCTCTTATTAACTAATGGAACTCAAGAATGTACCCAGTCTGGAATTTCTCCCTTGGAGAGAAATTGGAGAAATACGTTCCTTGGACAGAAAGGGGCAAGATAACAATAAGTCATGATAGAAAATGGAAGAATGCTAAAATATGCAAAGGAGAAAGTAAAAATTGCATTCAATCTCACTACCCTAAACAATGCTTACATTTTGGTGTGTATCTTTCTAATCATTTTGTCGTACCTTTATTTTAAGCATGATGAACATTACCTAAATATTACACTGAGAACTTCGTTCTTTAGACATTTCTTAAAAGGGCTTTTTCCTTCTCTAAATATATATGCCCGTATCTTCTAAGAATTAGCACATTTTGTTGAATTTCATTTATCATTTCCAAAATTTATATTTAGTAAGTGATACTACTGAATATTATCTATTATCACATTAAAAATTTTCCAATTAGCCTTGGAATGTTCTTTATAGCTATGCTTTAGTCTTTCAGCTTCTTGGACTAATATAGAAACATGCATTAGATGTAATTGTCTTGGAAGACATTATTTTTAACGGGAATAATATTTCATTATATGAGGGTCCCTATTTTTATAATCATTCTACTTTAGGTCATTTGGATTGTTTTCCATTTGGAGCTATTATAAATGAACTTGTGACGAATGCAGATGTCCACAAACCTTCAGGTGTAGCTCTAACTCTTCCCCACGGTATCTCTCACATGCAGAAAGGCAGACTGGGCCCCTGCAGGCAGTGCCTACAGGTAGTGCATCTCCACACACGGCTTTCATAAACACTGCAGGGGTTCTGAAAAGGTTTCCTCACTGCCATTTCCACACTGAAGATGGAGCACGCTGGCTTTGAGACAAGTGAGAGAACATGTTTCCTCCGCCCTATGGTCTTGCCAGAAGCAGTGCATTTATTTAAAAAACAAAACCAAAAAACCCTCTCCTGGGAGGAATTGGGAGTAGCTCTAGGGCTTTAAATAAAAGTGTCCTTTGTTTGAACACTTAAATCCATGGCAGAGTAACTGCAGAAAGTCACACAAATGTTAACTCTTAGAATCTTAGTTTCCTCTTCTCAAAAATTTAGGAGCTGCACACTGATCATGATGATTATGTGAGAACACAACAATCAGGGTGCAGGATGAATTGTTGCTGGTTTACTCACCCAGGAGAGTTTTGTAATTTGTCACAAAAGAAACAGAAAAGTCATAGAATGCTTGTGTGGAATGTGGAAAATACAGGTGCCATAATCTATGAAATATTTTCTTTTGGGGGGGAAAGCATTAACACAAAATTTATTTTACTTTTTATTGTGGGAACATTGCAGTCTCATATTGGTTTCAGATACTCGTTAACACAAAATTGAGTTAAAGAAAAATAAACATCTATTGATCACTTTTTGTCTTTCATGGAGGTCGTTTTGACTTTTTCACTTGTGAGCATCTCATTACTTAACTAAATAAAGTAAGTAGTAAATAAGTGAAAATAAAAACTATTGCAAATCGGTCATTTCATTATCATTCCTTCACTTTTGGCAAGCTCACAATTTTGCTCTGGACTTCCAGGACATGGTCTGAGCTTTTCTACTAGCTCCCCTAGCATCTGAAGTGCTGTAGTCAGGGAAGTGGATGATGGAGCTTTGTCAGTTGCTGGGACTTACTCGATGGTGCGCAGAAAGATCAGACCCTGAGATGTGGGCCCCATCAGCCTCAGATGGGGCTTGGGACAGCCACCACTGGCTCTGACCCTTTTCCTTTTTTTACTCTAGGTTACCTTTTTTAAAAGGTTTAAAACCTTTAAAAGATTTATTTTTATTTATTTATGCATATAAGAACTGGGGTGTAGGTCAGAGGATTCTTCAGAGACAGAGTGGGGAGCAGAACAGGGGTATCTACTGAAATCCACTGCTGAGGGGAGCAGCAGGTGAGACAGGAGAGGTCTGCTGCGCCATGTGGGTTGTTAGATCCTGGTGCTATAGTGGCTGCTTATAGCTTGATATCTCTGAGACTTTAACCCCTGCACCACCAGGGAGGCCCTCTAGGTTACCTTTGAAAAGCATGTTACATGTGTGCTGTGCCATGAGAAAGGTTGGCAAGCACTGTGTCCCATCACCCCACTGCAGGGAATTACATATATCTGCATGTACACATTCATCTCTATGTCAGCATCCATGCATCCATCCATCCATGCATCCATCCATCTACACACACACACACACATACACACACACACACATACACACACACACTTATTTATAATATCTGTATCTCTATATCTGCTATATTGCTAACCCGGAGAAGCAGATTATCCACTAGGTAGAGAGAATGAGCATGTGATTTGTTTATGTGTGTATGGTATGGGGTGTGTGCTATGGTGGTGGCAGGCTGTGTATGTATGTGCACACGTGCACATGCCTTTGTGGTATGTGTGGCATTATGTGTGATATATGGGGTGTGTGTGTGAAATGGCATTTTATGTATGATGTGTTTTTTATGTGTATGATATGTATATATGTTATATGTGTGGTGTGTGTATGCATGGTGTGTGTGTGACGTGTGGGGCTGGGGGGTATCATGTAGGAAAGTCTTGGGGGGAGATTAGTTCTCTTTAGTCCCTTTTTTGCTCCCTTTCTTGACCTTTCAAATTGTGCCTTTCTTCTTCAAGTTGACACACGAGCTTCCCTCAGTTCCCCTTGTCTTTCAACTATCTAGTTTCTGAGAACTGCAAAGCTGGCTGCTTAAACCTGCTTTGAGGAAAGTATTTCATCAGGGGTTTCTTGGACTCTTTGTTTCTGCAGATGGGGGAGGAAAATGGCCCTGGGGTTAAAAAAAAAAAAAAAGAGTGAGAAGTGCTGCGGAAAAACCAGAGGGGAGAACCAGATTGATGTTCATAGATGTTACAGCAGCAGCCAGGAAATCCTCCTGAGGCTAACCTGGAGGGGATCAGGCAGCTTTTATATACACCCTATAAGTTATCTTATAGTTAGTCCTTTTCTATCAATGGGCATCATTCAAAAGTCAGTTTTAAGCAGTACAATTATTGAGAATGGTACTATACTATATATGATATTGTATCTTTTGTATATAAAGTCTAATTTTGTCTGAGTTCTGGGCACCGTCTTAGGAAATAATGTGAAGTTCCCCTTTTTTCTTCCATTTGCATACATCTAAAAATTGTTATACTCAGTTAAAATTTTATGAGACATTTTGCAAAGTAACTGTTAAAAGTGGTATCTCCTTTGAAATCTTGGAACTATTCTGTTATCTGATTACACTGCATGTTCGGTAGGTGAAACTGTTGAACTAGAAATGTATGTGTTCAATTTCTGCATGTAAACTGTACTTCAGCGAAACTATCAAAGCAGTCTCTTACTGTGGCTTGTGTTCCCTGTAAAGCAAGAGCAGATGCCGAGTAGGGTTTTAACAAGCAGGCCGTTTACTTTCTCAGGGAATGTCCTTGAGATCAAGACCTTTCCTCTTCGCTCTCCTCCTTCCCACCTCCTTTTTCTTTTCCTATTAAAACCATGCTTTATATTTTCCAAGTGTTTAAATGAAAAATTTCCATGCATTACTTTATAAATGATCCCCAATTTCCCTGCCTTTTAAAACTTATTTCACTCTGGAAAGAACCCAGCAGGAAATCTACCCTCCTAACAAATGTTTAAGTGCACAGGATAATTCTGTCAACCACAGACACAATGCGACATAGCAGATTCCCAGCACCTGTTCTTGCATAGCTGAAACTCTATACCTGCAGATTAGCACTTCCCCATTGTGCCCCTTTCCCCGCTCTGCCTCCACCTTCCTATTCTCTGTGCCTATGAGTCTGATCACCATCTTTTCAATGGAGGGGAAGGAAGCAGGATTGTACAGAGGGGGTCTCACTGAGATGCAAGCCCAATGACTATGCCTAGGGGGAGATCTGAAGCTAAAATGGTCCTTCAAACTAGAGTCCTCTGGAACCAGACTGAAATGGTCCAGATGTCATGTCCTGTCCTCGATGTGTCACTGTCTGTGGGTACCCTACCAACTGGCTCTGCAACCGAGGCATTGCCTGAAGGGCTTCACAGCCGCAGTCTCACTGTCCATGGAGTTTTCTGCAACAAGCCTTTGTTGGGAGACCTGTGGTGCATCAAAATGACCATCGCAGTTCTGGAGACCAGGAAACAGGTGGAACAGGCTCTGTTGGCCTTTCATTTGAACACACTATTATTTGATTTTTAAAAGTCCATGTCGGTACATTCTTTAAATTAAATAAATCAGTGCCTAACATGTCCATGCAAAAGCCTTCTTTTAAAATCATATATACCACATAACTTTTCTGTTCATAGTTTTAGTCTATTTTTGGGGGGATGATAACATAATAGGAAAGATAGATATATATTGAAATTACAGGCTAAGGTCATAAACTATCAGATCCAAATGCATATAGATTAAAAGAAGAAAAACCTAAAATCTACTTAAAAGCTGTTTACATAAAACATGTCATCTCAAACTGAAATAAACATGCCCATATGTATGCTCTATTTCCATGTGATATCTTCTACAACATGCCTTTTCCTTCGATTTTGTCTTTATTTTTTGAAGCATTGGCTTAATACTTTTTACTTTTATTTTTTATTTTTTTAAATTTTCCCCCCCAAAGTTTTAAGGGCTAGGATACTTTGATATCTATTTGTGATTTTTAAGCTTGCTTTACACCTCCACTTCTGTTTAACTGAAGGGCTGTTTTTCATTGCCTACTTGTGTCCAACACAATAAATTCATTCTTCCCATGGGAACATTCACTGGAGAAGAGATTTCAGAATGAAAACAAGTTTGAGTGGGACAAACAAGCTTCCAAGATATTGTGGCCTTGAAAGGGCCCTCAAAAATCTCCAATTACAGCACCAGTAACTGACCAAGTGACCAGCTGCTGAGCTTAGAAATCCATCACAGCACTTGCGCATGAGCTGTGCTTCCTGAAGACATCCATCCAGTCAAACCCAGTGTGGCAGGGATGATGCCGACCCATTCTGGGGACACACAATGCTCTAATAGCTGACTGTGGCTTATAGACGCTGTGGCAGCTTTGAGAAAGCAGTCATTCAACTCCTCTCCCACTCCCCTTCATTTTGGGTGCAGTCTCAGCCAGATTGCACCCTGCCTCCCATACTGAGTGGTATGCTGAGCCCACTGGCCTGGGATTGGCTCAAGAGAACTGTGCAAGTCTTTTCTAAACTCAGGGTGCAGGGACGCCATGCTGGTAGCCCAAAATGGACTAAGGTAGGTGTAGTTACATTAAACAATCTGCAAACATTATAAATCAGGACATTTCTCCCATCAGGATTTAGTGGTGGAATAATTATCAGCACACCACTGCCTTTATTCCCATTTGATCTCACAAAATCCCAGCACATTTAATTATCTCTGGGGTGCTTCTTAGAGGACACAGGTTAACACCAAAGGAAAGAAGAAAAGTTAAAATCAATTTTGGACTTCTTCATCTAGTGAGTAGGAATCCTGAGATCCATCAACTTCATCAAAATAAATCACTTTCTTCAGTAGGAAAATTCTCATCAGTCTAGGTTAAGCTGTTGCCCACAGGGACTAAAGTTTAGGTTATTGCCTTTTAGCACAAATAAATCCAAAGATTGAGCTAGAAAATCTTTTTTGGCTTTGTGGCTCTAAAATCTTCCAAATCAGACCTAACTTCCAGGCTTCTGATTTACAAATTCATTATTAGGACTGAAATTCTTTTTTCCTTGAACTCCTACTTTCCTCACTTTATTTATCATCATAAGTCAAGCTTTTCTCAATTTTCTGAATTTGAGAATTCAGAATTTCTGAATTTTTATCATCTATTTGCTGCTCTTGGAAATCTCAAAGATCTTTTTAAAAAACAAACTATTACAAGACAATTTAGGACATCTGCCTTCCTTTCTTGTCAAATATTTCACCACTTTAACGTGTGTGTGTGTGTGTGTGTGTGTGTGTGTGTGTGTGTGTGTATTTATATCTCCCAACTCTTTCTCCAACTGCTCTGGCTTAGGGAAACTCTCTCTTAACTCCTGCAGTCTGGAGAGCACCTGGTAAGCCATCAGATACAGAAGTCTGGCTTGTACGCCATGGTTAAACACGTTCTTCCTCACACAGGGCTCTGTCTTTACGCTATCCCGGGAGGTTCTGGGTTTTGTTAGCTTGGTCTCCTTTCCCATGGTTCCTTTCTTGAGCTTTTTTCTCAAACCTGCGCGTCAAAGACCAATTTGTGTGTGTGTGTGTGTGTGTGTGTGTGTGTGTGTGTGTGTATGTACACACGTGCCTTATACTCAGCTTCTTTTAAAAAGTAGTGTATGTGGCCTTTACGTATACATGGCAAAAAATCAGAGTCCTTTAGCAAGTTATTTGACCTTCTCTCTGACAATATGCCCATGCCCCAGGTATTCCCACTCCATTTTCATTATTTCCCTGACCCTGAGAGTATCGGTTATATGACCTTTTCCCCAGTCTCTGAGCTAAAAGGAAAGTTGTTGGAGTGGCTACTTTTTCACCAGATAATTCCTTAGACCTGTGTTTCTTGGAATGTGTGTTATATGCTTTTAAGTCATCATTTATGACTAGAGGATCACAGGAAGGAAAATTCCCTCCACTTCGTAGAAAACAAACTAAGCAAACATGCATTATCTTTCTTATGACTTTTACTAAGGTTTGAAATGTCTAATTATGCATTTAAATTCATTTCCATCAAAGAGTAAGTATAGATCTAGCCATATATATTTCTCCTCTATGCAATATTCCAAACTAAGAATACCATTTGTGGCCCTGTTTAATGTCTGATGGCAAACTCCTTTGGTACCATTTGGCTTTGCCTATAAAACAGTACACAGGAGACATAAAAGAGAAGGGGTAATAAAAAAAATACCTCCAAGTCAATGGAAGCTTTGCACTTTTGCAGTACCGGAACAATGTTTAACTATTGGGCTATTTCATCCACCTCTTTGTAAAGGGATTTCTTTCTGTATATGAGCAAGCAAAACTGCCGTGAAACAGATAGTCAATGCTTTAATTGATGAGGATTAAAATTTTTTTAATAACATATGCTTTGTAAGCTAAGGTAAAAATGGATGTAATGAAATCTGGGTATGAATGCCATCTTTCCAGGTCCAAACTTTGTGGCCTTTCAGGATTCATCTTCTTACACACAGGTGTATGTATAGCTGATACATACATACATACATACATGTATACATATATATGGCTAAAGAGAGTAAGTTTCCCCATTTACAAAGAATCCCAACTAAGAATTGATTTTTGACTCTATAACTAATATTTAATTGTTCTCTGATGTTATTAGCAGGACAATTCTTTTGAAAAAGAAATGTGTTGAAATACAATGATAATAAGGATGATGCTGATAGTGACGGATGATGATGATAGCACTTACCCTTTGCACGGCACTATTCTAAACATTTACATATATTCACCCATTTTATCCTCTCAAAAACCCAGACAGAGAGTTACCATTATTAATACTCCAGTTTTCAGATGAGGGAAGTGAAACACAAAGGGGCTGAATATTCACAGAGCATAGAAATGCAGAAACAGGTCATTAAGTCTTACAGTAGGTTTGAACCCCAATGGTTTGACTCAAAATCTGTAAATTTTAATCATTATCTTAGTTGTAGAATAAACTATATTCCTCATATACTGAATGTACAAAGCTGTAAGTATTAATTCTTTAGGAACTGGACAAAGAATTTGATTTTTTTATTTGTACCCATAGGAAGATGCTGAAGATACATCTTTTTCTTTTTAAAGATTTATGTATTTATGTACAGAAGAACTGGGGTGCAGGCCAGAAGTGTGGGGGTGAGAAGATTCAGCAGAGACAGAGTTGGGAGCAGAACAGGCAGACTGACTGAAATACACTGCTGAGGGGAACAGCAGGAGAGACAGGAGAGGTCTGCTGCGCCATGTGGGTCAGCTCCCTGGCTGGGGCATCGAACTCAGGCCTTAGTGGTGATAATGCTAAGACTTAACCCCTATGCTATCAGAGAGGCCTTGAAGATAAATCTTTTAAAAGTGCCAAGTAGGTAAATGAACCACTTACCTTAGATTTTGCTTCTTGAGTTTGGATTCCATTTTTTGGTTTATCTTCCCCTCTCTACACCTTTGCCTTTCAATTTATGGGCAATATCTTGGCTTTGTGGTTGGATTCAGACCCATTACCACTTCTCCAGAAACTTGGCCCTCTGGGGACTGTACCCTGGCTTCCTACTCTGAGCACTGATCATCACAATTTAGTGTTTAAATGAACAAACCCATAGATATGCTGAGCTGCTGTTCTGAAGCCTCCTCTGTATCTATGTGAAATCAAGGCAAAGAGAACACCTGTGATGTGAAGTATTTTTGATGGGCATGTAGTTTCTCTCTAATAAGATTATAATCTCTTGGATAATGTATCCCAAATGACACTAATGTCTCATATTTATTAAACATCTATTATAGGCCAAATATTATGCATAATATTTACACTGCTATTCTAAGATTAAAGAAGTTGCCTAATACCACACATCTGTCAACTAAGATACCTAAGCAGGACTATTAACTCCAGAGCTCATTTTTTAACCACTGGGATGTATTCTTGAATAGAAATTAGGTAGGCAAAGCAGTCAGTCTATTTGACTGAGCATTTGAATTTGAGTGAGACTGTGGTACATGAACGTGAATTCCTTGGCATTTAGGCCTAGGAAAAGCAGTTCTGCTGACAGGTGGGGGCACAAGGAAGCATGTTTACAGTGATTGTCATATAAATGATAACTGAAGTTGTAAGACAAAAATCACTTTTTCTAGTAAAGACTGAAGATCAAGAAGAACACAGGGTCAAGTATGGAGCTTGGGAAGAAATCCTCTGCTTAGCTTAAAGCAGCAGCAGGCCAGGAGGGCAGATGAATCTCAAATAAAGGTCTGCTGAAATAGCATTTGAATCAAGACAGTGGGGACTGAAATACTCAGGACTATTGTATTATTTTAATGTATCAAATTCATAAGGGATTTCTCAGAGAAAAGTTATAGGTGGAAAGTAATGAGATGATATAATAAGCTCAGTTTGATCCCCCCTCTCATGTTTGAATTTCCTTCCTCTTTTTTCCCATTCTGAATTTGGTTAACCAATTCAGGTGAGAAATTTATTACTTTTGCAGGGCATAAAATGTAAAGATAACAAAAATAATTTTTTAATTTAAACCAATGTTGACCAAATAATTGTGCTTGCTAATTAAGATTCAAATGTGGGAAACCTACTCAGAAGAGTTTGTGAACAAGTTGTCTCCCTTTAATAGAAGCCATGGAACCGCATTAAGTCAACACACACTAATTTCAAGTAGGTGATGTCATGGGCATAGGCTGTTGCAGCAGTTAAAGTAAAGGGCAGTGTTGATGGGGGCCTCCCGGTGCCGCAGAGGTTAAAGTCTCATTGCTATCACAATATTGCAAGCCACTGTGCAGTTCTGATCCCTGGCCAGAGAGCTAACGCACACATGGCGCAGGAGACCTCTCCTGTCTCACCTGCTGCTCCCCTCAGCAGTGTACTTCAGTAGATCTGCCTTTTCTGCTCCCCACTGTTTCTGGTGAATCCTCTAACCTCCCTGTACCTCTGACCTTGACCTCAGTTCTTGTATGCATAAATAAAATAAAGATACCCCCAAACACCATGAATTAAGTAGGGGAAATTTTTTGCCATCTGTTCATGTAACAATGCTTGGTAAGTGTTCTCTGCTCCAGAGTCATACAGGATCAAGAGTAGAAAGGTGTCTCGGACACCCCCCAACATATGGCTTCCAGTCAGTTTCAGTCATGACTTATTCAAGCTACTGGGAGTGAGAGGATAAGAAAGAGTGCAAGTCAGAAAAAGCAATGTCCCTTTGACCATGTGACACGAAACGTACATACCCTTCAAATTCTACTAACCATCTGGTCACACATATTTGCAAGGAATGTTGGGAATTATAATAGCTGAGTGCTCAGAGAGAACACATCTGGGATCAGCCAGCAGTCTATTCAGCAGCTAGACTAAAAGTTACCTTCATGTTTTCTGATGAACAGGAGTACTTTGGAAATCACATAAGTTTTCAATTCCTTATCACCCTTGGGCTAAATATATTTTGGAAGTCAAGATGTTTGGGCTAATAGAAAAGTAATAACTTATACCTACTCTATGTTATGTAGCACCCCAGTGGGGATTGAGGCAGCACCCCCTAGCAAATCAATTAATATTTCTGTAATATTAATGAAATATAAGGTTATTCATACTAAGTGAGATAAATAAAGACAGAAAATATTCTCCTGGAAGTATAGGGTAGGTTTTGCCTCTCAATAAGTCTGCACTAAACTTAGGAAAACATCTTTCGCTTTCAATTTTGAGATTAAGGATAAGGAATTTTGGAACCGAATTAGTAGTAAGACCATGTATACTAAATATGTCCAAGTAATTTGAAAGCAAAGTTTTAAAAGCAACGATAATGGCCTGAGGTTAGAAAATTCTAATTTAAGAGCTCTATATATGACAACTACACCTCAAATAATGTCAAGATTTCTTGAAAATTAGGAATAAATAGCCAAAACCAATTCCACACCCAGCAGAAATAAGATTAGACATGTTGGAAACAATGGCAGGAAAGAAAAGATGGAGGATCGGAAGGGTGGCGGTCTTTGTGGTTCCTAGGAAAAAAATTCTAGAAGTGGTTCCTCTACAAAGTAAGAGAATTGTGGTTGTTAAGGTGATGAGGAAAAGCCATTAGAGGAAGCAGCATGAGTGCAAGAGAAGGCCTCAATGACTGGCACTTCAAACAACACTGCTTCCTCATCCAGGACAGCTCTCCCCACAGCTTGACCCCAGAGTCTTGCCCCACATGTTGGAGCCAGACTAGGTCTCTACCTCCTGTGCAAGAGAAACTCACTTGTGTGCACTCTCATTTGGACTTGCTAATTGGCCTTCTGTGCACTCAAATGTGGGTGTTTATTTGTCTCTGATGTTATCATCATGTAGGACATAGAAACTACTTGCTTATTCTTGAGATAAACTGGTTCAGACACCAAGTATCAAATAACAGGTGCTTGTGCCTGATCAGCATAGAAGTGAGAATTCAGTCCCTTCCTCTGGCAGCTCTCAATTTCTCTTCAGGGTGCTATGATTGAGAAGTGAGGGTTGGAAAAATCGCTACACAAGGAACAACATCCCCTGAGGAAGGCTTAAGGCTTTTCTAATGAGAAGCAGTAGCTGGGTCAAACTTGTCTTCATATTTGTAATGTCTACATTAAAGTTTGTGTAAAAGAAGACAATTTTTAAAAATATTCTTTTTAGAGAAAGCAGTTTTAGGTTCATCGCAAAACTGACTGGAAAGCCCAGAGATTTCTTGTCTATCTCCTGCCCCCATACATGAACAGCTTTTGCCACAGTCAACATCCACCACCAGAGTGGGACATTTTGTACAGCAGGTCGACCTACATTGATACATTGTTGGAACGCAAAGTCCATAGTTTACATTAGGGTTCCCTCTTTATTTTTTCATTATGCTTATCGGAGTAATATTGGATGACAACACCATACATGCTTTTGGGTTACAGGTTCACACCTCTTCAGATGTCTGTCATTCCTACCACCAAAGCCCAAATAATCCTTCATCATAATCCATCAGCCCCCAACCCTCTTTACTTCCACCCTCCTCTTTTGGTAGCTTCAGTTCTACAGATTTCAGGGATTCACTCTGTCTGTTCCTTTGTTTTGTTATTTTATATTTCACATGAGTGAAATAATGAAGTAATTTGCCTTTTCCTTCTGACTTATTTTAATCTACTCATCCATTGTTGGGCACTTAGGTTGTTTCTATCACTTGGCTACTGTAAATGGTGTTGCAATGAAATAGGAGTCCATGTAGCTCTTAAAATCAGTGTTTTGTATTTCTTGGATACCTATGTAGGAGAGGAATGTTGTGTCATATGGTAGATTGATTTTTAATGTTTTTAGAAACATCACCACTGTTTTCCGCAGGATCTGGGCCAGTCTACATTCCCACCAACCATGTACAGGTTTCCTTTTTCTCCACACAGAGTTCACTCTTGGTGTTTAAATTCTATGGGTTTTGACAAATATATAATGACATGTATTCACCATCGTAGTAAACTACAGAACAATTTCACTGCCCCCAAACCCACTCTGCTCTGCCTAAACTCTGGAAACTCTATACTGTCTCCTTAGCTTGGCCTTTTCCAAAATGTTTAGAATCATACAGTATGTAGAATTTCTTTCACCAAGAATTTAGTGGAACTTTCATTTATGCTATGACAGACTGATTCCTTACCTACACTTTCTCCTGAGTCTTTGAGATGCCTTTACCTTCTCTTCTCCATTTTGCCTTTAAAATAGGGGAATGGGGCTCCCTAGTGGCACACTGGTTTTGCCTCAGCACTATGAAGCTATCCTTAGCCACTGCAGCACTATTTCAATTCCTCACCAGGGAGCTTCCCACATGGCGCAGCAAATCTCCCCTATCTCGCCCCGCTGCTCCCCTCAGCAGTGTACTTCAGTAGATCTGTCTGTTCTGTTCCCCATTCTGTCTCTGGTGAATTCTCTTACCACCCCACACCTCTGGCCTACACCCCAGTTCTTGTATGCATAAATAAATAAATCTTTAAAAAAAATAGGGGAATGTGTCCTAGTTCACACCATCTGTCCAGTAATGTCCAAAGATACCTGACAACTGAAGACAACTTATGTCTAATGGCTTAATAAGCTACTATCTTTTGGCTTATCTCCATCAGGATGATCTGATCGGAGCACACATATAAAAAATTCAGTCAGTTTTGCTACATGGCTTGTTTTGAAAATGCAAATTAGTTCCAATACAATTGATGTATCAGAGAATAATTTAAGGCTAACAAAAATCTCATGTTTGGTTATGCATGATTTCATCCGGAGAACACAGAAAATTGTATTCTGTTGAAGCCGGACACTGAGGAATGCATAAAGCATCCACACTCGCATGCTTGTTCCTCATTCCTCAAACATGGGCCAGCTACCTCACTCCAAGTGCCACCAGTCACAGTCATTCACATTTGGCATTGTGTGCTTCCATCTCAGTCCCCTCCAAATTCCTCCTCATAATCCTACTTCTATCATTTCACAATAACTCACAAACTGTAATCCTGATGTTTATGACCAAAAGCAAACTTCAGGTATGTTTCAAGGTAAACTATCACATTTATTATAGCATTTGTGCATTTTCTTAACCATTTAACAAGTATAAGCTGTGCTCTTATATTTATTAAGGTCCTATTTTTAAATGTATAACTGACCATTTTTAAGAGTAATGCCCATAAACCAATCAACCCTGTGGTTTTTATTGCACATTTTGCATACAGCAGTGATTCTTAGGAACATGTACATAGCAGTCTAGCAGAACAGACTAAGTGCCATGATGTTAAAGTGGAGCTCCTTTCCTTTAGGATTCTCCTGAGGATGAAGACCATGTATGTGCCAAGCTATTCATTTTTTCTAAGTTTAAACTTGCAAGAGTTGGGGAAAGAAACAGCTTTTTCATTCTAATTTTAAATTTACTCTTAAGTTACTGTTAAAGCTGAGAAATCTAGAGGTTTATTTGGAAATTGAGAGCTTTCTTTGGCCAGAGTTACCCGGGCACTTGGTAACCTAGATCTGCTCTGTTTGGGAGCGGGGTTAAGCTTATTTTCTCCTCATCTCATGCCTTGCTAGGGTTAGTGGGCCACTAAGAGCTCTTAGTGTGCATCCACAGAGCTTGTAACTGCACAATGGAGTGGTGTTGGCCTCCTATCTGAAAAAGCCTATAGCCTGGAAGAAGTGGTCTGAAATACACAGATCATCAGTCATTTTGTATATTCTGCCACAATTGCTTGAAATAACCCTTCAGTGGGGCACCACTGGGCAGGAGATGAAGTGGATATGAAGACCCAGGAGAGCTGAGAATGAGATGTAAGGATATAGCAGATGTCAGAGGAGAGAAGATACTACTCTCCTGGCATTGAGGATGGAGGGAGGGGCTACAAGCCAAGAAACGCAGTTGCCCTCTAGGGGCTACAAAAAGTAGAGACACAGATTTCCCCCTGAAACTTCCAGTAGGAATGCAGGCTTGTCTTCACTTTGATTTTAACCCAGGAAAAATGATACCAGACTTCAGAAAACTCCAAGATAACAAACTTGGTAATTTATTACAGTAGCAAAAGAAAATGAATACATATTAACAGCAGAGGAAGAGAGAAAAGGAAAAAGAGGGAAAACCTTTGAATCATATTTGGAAGTAGAGATTGCAATCACATTTATTCACTGAGTGCCAACTTAGCTCCAGGTGCCTGAGGCAGAATTGGCTCTGGGTCAGGGCAAAGGCACTGTGAAGTGCTGAGACCACACTAGCAGTGTCACTGTCAAGGGCACAGGAGACTCAGTCCAGAAAGACACGCTCTATTGACTACTTTTTTTTTCCATTTCTAAATTTATTTACTTTCTTACATCATCATTCCTACTGACTATTGATGACCCCTTTGGTCGCTTTGGGCAAAAATATCCTTTGTAAGTAAAATGATGTTTACAAGCAAAGTTGAAAGTATGAATGATTTTCAATAAACTCCTTAGAGCTCATTAGAATTGAGATCAATTTTATGCATTCTAATTTTAATAGAAACCTTCTATGATGAGAGAGTGGGTCCTGGGCAACCCTTGCCCACACTGTTAGGAATAGAGCTGCCATAGAGAGTGCAAAAGCTTTAAGAATTGATGAAGCTGAGTGGAAGGGCAGACTGAAAGAGCTCAATGGGTCATGCACCTTTGTGCTATGAAGGAGTAAGAGAAAGAATAGAGAAGTTTTTTCCTCTTTTCATGTTTGCTTTTTCTTCCCTTTCTCTTTCTTGTGCATTTACATTTCATTTACTTAAACGGCGTATAGTTTATCTTCACTGTATGCTGGTATGTTCTATTCTTTAACTCTTTACGAGACACAGTATGAAAGTCAGGAAGACTGGGGTGGATTCCAAGTCTCTCACTTTCTAGTCACGTGACCAGGGCTAGGGCCTGGCACATTCTGAATGCAATGAAACAAATGCTATTTTCTGTATGAGCTGAATCATAATACAGGATGATGGGCACACATTGAAAATTGTTTTTATTTATTTATTTATGCATACAAGCTGGGGTGTACGCCAGAGGTGTGGGGTGGTGAGAGGATTCACAGAGACAGAGTGGGGAGCAGAACAGGCAGATCGACTGAAGTACACTGCTGAGGGGAGCAATGGGCGAGGAAGGGGAGGTCTGCTGCGCCATGTGGGAATCTCCCTGGCCGTGTACCGTACTCGTGCTGCAGCGGCTCTGGATAGCTTCATATTGCTGTGCTTAACCCACTGCACCACCAGGGAGGTCCCACATTGGAAGTTAGAGGACAGTCTCAGAAAACCCCCCTGTAAATTCAAGCCAAGAAGACAAGTGGACACCAATGGATCCCACCAACTAGTTATTATGCCTTGTGGCGTGGACAGTCCAAGAAATAATTGGCTCCAGAGAAAACCTAAGACAGCTCTATTCAATGAGGAAGAGGGAATAATATCACTGTTTGCCTACTATGTGCTAGATGCTGATTAAAGTGCAAGATGATTACAAACACTTCATGGCTTTACCATGTGTATAGCTATGCCATGGTGTCTGTTTGTCAGAGAGCATGGTTTTAGCAGCTTGTATAGTTTAGCTGGAATAAATATTAGGAATTTGGAATCAGAATGAGGTTTGAATCTTTGCTTTTTGGAAAATTCTATAATCTCAGACAATTTTCTTAACCTTTTTAAACCTTGTTTCTTTAGCTGATATTTATTGAGAACCTGCATGACACCTACCACTGAGCTGTCCTGCAGGAATAACAGCTAAAAGAGAGTCCCTGCCTTGCAGAACAAACCATCCTTCTTTTATTTTTTCAAGTGTTAAATTGTGGATAATAGTACCCATCTTGCAGCATATTGTAAGGATTAAATGAGATAAATTTTTATGAAAGTGCTTCACATTTAGAAGAAACTCAATAAATGTTAATTTCTTTCTCTAGTGGCAGCCTAGTGGGGAAGAAATTTTTCAGCTGGGAAATCTTTATTTGTGCTTCGCAAATAATACTAACACTGCCTTGGGGGTGATTGGCTTTGAAAAGCAAACTATGGTAACCCTATCAGAATGAAGGTAACTTCATCATTAGTGGCAGTCAGAGTGAGATTTTGGTTGGGCTCCAATATTTGAAAATAATCTTCTTATGAGAATGATTCTAGCACATAGAATTTTACTATGGAGGCAGACATTCTTTGCGGTGACCCTCCTCCATTTACAGGGACATATAGGATATAGGCCAGATTTTTTTTTCTGTAGTAACAACGGTCTATAATGCTGCTCGTGTTTTAAAGATATAGGGCCTCCTCCCTCAGGTGTGACCACACCAGAACAAAAGTATCCATTAATGTTCTTGCATGTCTGAGATAGCCTATTACTGTGAATGTAGTATCTATGTTAACAGAAGAGGTATCAAAAAAGTTATATTTGGACGCCCCCAAAACATGGCGGCGAACAGACGCTAGGATCAGGCTCTCCTACAAAAAATCGATCTATGGAGAAAAATATCCCTAACTTTGAGAGCTGTCTCGAAGAGAACCGGATACCCTACGCAATACACTCAACCCTGGGGGTGCTTTGGACTTAAAAATAAACTGAAGAGTCGGAGTAAAGAGAAGAGAGGGGACATCTGATTCCACACAGAGGAGCAGAGAGGAGAGATGGGTGGACCAGCTTCCCCTGAGAGCCACTGAATACAAGGTTAGAAACTGCGGTGAGGTCGGAGGGCTCCGGCCAGCCGACTGGGAGCGCGACCCCCACTCCCCCACCCCACAACCCCCCTCTCTTCCCTGCGTGGCAGCCCTGAGGAGCAGGAAAGTGGGAGGGTCACTGTGTCCCATCCCCCACCTGGGGCTAGGTAACATCTCAAAGGGGAGAAAGTCCAAGCAAGAAACATCCCTCACTGGTTGCCAGGTGATAGATTAGCCAGAAAAACCGGTTGGGCTGGAAAACCTCCTGCGGAGACCACCTCATTCTGGGCTTTAGAATGCAAATGGACAGGAGGCTAAGGATAGAATTTAAGGACTATTGACTGACAATCTCCAAAACCCCTCCCATACCTGTTGCTGAAAAAATCTCCTGCTGAATCTCTGACCACATCCTCCCCTGCAAAGTGTCAGCATCTTGGCACCCGGAGAGCAGCAAAAAACAAACAAATAAACAAACAAACAAAAAAGGACCACAGCAGGTGGTGAACACAGCCCAGCACTCACCACCACCCCCAACCTCTAGGCGGCTGCACACTGGCACCCTAGAAACTACGTGAGGTGAAACGCTGATCAACAGCCACCCACAACCTCCACCCCTGCACCCCTTCGTAGAGTAGCAGGCCCCAAGCAGCAGAAAACAAACTAAGACCAGGAGCTCCCAACCCCGCCTCCCCACCAGACATAACCCCAGGGGCAGGAATAGCCCCAGGCAAACATCGGAGGAAAGGGGGGGAGAGGGGAGAAAGAATAGAAAGACTCCTAGCAAGGACTAATGACAGCAGCAACAACAAGACAACAACATATGTCACTGGAAAGGAGGGACTGAACTGCAGCAGGGGACCAAACCAGAAACCCCAGAACCTAAGAGCAAAAGGACTACAGAACTCCAAATTCGCATCTCCCCAATACTTTATTTTCTTTATTATTATTTTTTATTTTTTACTATTTTATTATTATTATCCCTTTTATTTTCTTTATTATTTTTTAAAATTTTTACTATTTTATTATTATTATTATTTTTTTTTTTAACTTTCAACTTACCTTTTTTTTCTCTTGGTCCTTCATTCCTACTTTTCTTCATCTCCATTCTCCTTTTCTTTCCTCTCCCTGTTTTTTTTTCTCTTTTTTCTCTTTTCCCCTTTTTCTCTTTTCTCTTTCCTTTCTTTTTTACTACAAACCACCCCTTCATCTTCCCTAATTAAATTCAGAACCAGAAACACACTGGAGACACACCACGAGAAACACAAAAATTCAACAAAGAAAAATAAGAAAATCCAGAAGATATCTAGTCACAGCCAAGGCAACTCAGACACTAGGGAACCACAAACACTCCTGAGCAAGTAAAACCAGGAGTCATGCCCGCCAGCACCAGTGGAAAACTACAAACAGAGCAAAGCAGCAAACCAACAATGGGAAAGAAAAAAGTCACAAATGACCCTCAAAACAATACACCACAAAAAGAAAATCCCTCTCCAGAACCCATTAATATGGACATAGAAGATTACATCCACCTAACAGATAAAGACTTCAAAATAGCCATTACAAAAAAATTGATAGAATTAAATGAAAAGAACAAAGAACTGAGGGATATAAACAAAGAACTGAGGAACGAGAATGAATCCATAAAGAAGAAGTTGAAGGAACTGGAAGATTTAAAAGAACTAAAGAACGAGAACGAATCCATAAAGAAGAACTTGAAAGAAATGGAAGATTTAAAAACATTAGTAGAGGAGCTAAAGAAATCCAGGGAAAGGCAGAAAAGTGAATTAAAAGATATGTAGGGAAGAATAAGCACTCTGGAAGATAATGATACTAACAGAATCAAGGCAGAAAAGGAAAGAGAAAAACAAAGGAAAAGGAATGAGGAAAAGCTTCAAGAACTATCTGATACCATGAAAAAAGGAACGATCAGAATCATAGGAATCCCAGAAGGAGAAGAGAGAGACAAAGAAACAGAGAAACTTCTCAAGGAGATAATTGAAGAGAACTTCCCAAACATGAAAAAGGAAACAAAATTTGACATACAGGAAGCCAGACGATCTCCATATTATTACAACGAAAGAAAAAAACTGCAAGATATATGATAGTAAAACTATCGAGAATTCAAGACAAGGAAAATATATTGAAAATGATGAGGGCAAAGAAACAAATAACCTATAAAGGAAAGCCAATCAGGCTGACATCAGATTTCTCTGAAGAAACACTACAGGCAAGAAGAGATTGGAGGGACATATATAACACACTACATGCCAACAAATGTC
>PVIJ01007336.1:0-83409 GCA_004024925.1 Scalopus aquaticus | reverse complement strand
CCAAAACTAACAGACACCCTACCAACTGGGAAAAGATCTTTGCACACAATACATCTGATAAAGGACTGATAACAAAAATTTACAAAGAACTCACACAACTCAACAAAAAAAAAGCCAATAACCCAATCAAAAAATGGGCAGAAGAGCTCAAAAGGCACTTCTCCAAAGAAGAAAAGCAAATGGCCAACAGATACATGAAGTGTAGTTCCTTTATGCTCTTCCCTCTTCCCTCCCTCTTTTTGACCCCCTCCCTCCCCTTGCCTTGCTATTTGCCTCAAATCCATGCCCAGCTTGCAAGTTTTGTCTTTTTCCTGACCCTTTGTTCAGTTTCCCTGTGTTCAACCTACAAGTGAAACCATCCAATGCTTTTTTTACCTTCTTACTTATATTTCACTTAGCATAACCCCAGCTCCATCCATGTTGCTGTGAATGGCATGAGTTTATCTTTTTTGATCACCAAGTAGTATTCCAGTGTGCATATAGACCACATCTTCTTGATTCATTCATCCTTTTGGGGATATTTTGGTTGTTTCCATATCTTAGCTATTGTAAATAGTGCTGCAGTAAACATAGGGATGCAGGTTTCCTTTTAAAATATAAACACTGACTCAAATCTTATATTCCAAACTGTGTCGCTAAATATTTTGAAAGAATGGAACTAAAAACATTAGTGGTTATTTCCTGAAAAAGCAGTATTGCTGTAGCATAGATTTGGAGGGGAAAAGTGCTGGGTTTAAATTCTGGCTCCCTCATTTCTTAGCTGTGTTATTATTTAACAGTTGGTATGTGGTATCATTTATTAAAAATTATAACTTCTCATATTGAAAGTCTGGTTCTTGCTTATTTGCCCTCCAATTCTTTCATAAATTCAATCTCACACTTGCAAACCGAACACTCAAAAACTGATAGAGTTCTATTCCAATACCCTATTTCGGGGCCTCCCTGGTGGGATAGGGGTTAAGTTTCAGTGCTATCACGCTATTACCACTGTGGTCTGAGTTCAATCCTGGCCAGGGAGCTACCCACATGGCGCAGCAGACCTCTCCTGTCTCATCTGCTGCTCCCCTCAGCAGCGTATTTCAGTAGATCCGCCGGTTCTGCTCCCCACTCTGTCTCTGGTGAATCCTCTCACCCCCTCCCCCAAACCTCTGGCCTACACCCCAGTACGTCTACACATAAATAATAAATCTTTTAAAAAAATAAATGCCCTATTTCCTCCTATCCACTTATCTAAAAGCAAACCAGTAGGTACTGAGTTCCAACTTCATGAACGGCAGGTACTAAAACAAGATAAACTTATTACATTAAATGAATCCAGGTGCCATGCACCATGCTAAGCTCTGGAGAGGCAACAGGAAAAGCAAAGTCATCATCCTTGAGTGAAGTCATGTATGTAGCAGGCAAGTATAAATAATGCGCCAGTGACGGATTACATACAGGTTCTTATAGAATCACAGCAGAGAGAACACCACACCGGGGATGTCAAGGAAGTCTTTCTGAAGAAGTGACAGCTGAGCCAAATCTTAAAGAATGGGTAGAAGAGACGCAACTGAAGACATAATGGATATGGAAGTCTATAAAACAAACTACTCAATTATCTTTTTTTCTAGTCCACCTTCATCTCCATTCTCCAAGAGTGAGCTTATTCTATTCTAAATAGCTACCTGGTCTAAAAACATTTTTTAACTTTCTCCACAAAGATATTAAAGATGGCTATTCATGCTTTAATACTTCGCTCATATTTAATATATACTTATCTCTCATATATCATATGATATAATGATAGATATATGATAATAATAGAGCTTGTAGAAGTCTAGTATTCCTAATGGTTTGTAGATCCTATTGGATTTTTCTTTTTAAGTAATAATTTTAACTTATTCTTTTAATTGTGACAATATTAGGATTCTCACTTTCGGGTATCACCAGGTCAATTCAACATGGGTAAGAGACTTGGATGTAAGATCTGAAACCATACAATATATAGAAGAACCACAGGCAAAACACTCTATGACATACATCTCAGCGATATCTTTACAGCCCCATTCTCAGCAGCAAGGAAAACAAGAGAATATTAACAGCAAGACTACATCAAACCAAAAAGTTTCTGCTCAATGAAGGAGACTGCAACTATGGATCTTTCTATAGAAATTATCACATTATCAGGCCTCCCTGGTGGCACAGCGGTTAAGTGCTGCACTGTGGAGCTGTCGGTGGTGGCAACAAGAGCTCGTCGTCCAGCTGGGGAGATTCCCACATGGCGTGGCAACCTCTCCTGCCTCGCCTGCTGCTCCCCTCAGTAGTGTATTTTGGTCAATCTGCCTGTTCTGCTCCCCACTCTGTCTCTGGTGAACCCTCTCGCCGCCCCACGCCTCTGGCCTGTATCCCAGCTTGTATGCATGAATAAATAAATCTTTTAAAAAAAGAGACAGAGAAATTATCACATTATCTGCAATGAAAAGCATTTGTTTGATTCCTTTAAATCCTAAATTTATCTCTAACTTTGATTTATTGCATTGGATATAATTTCTAATATAGTGGTAACAGAAAAGATTAAAGTTGCCTTCTTTACTTTTCCCTGACAATAGTAAAAATGCTTGTAAAGTATGACCATTGAGTATTGTTTGCCAAAAACTTTTAATAGACGTAATTTCCAATTGGCTGAGAGTTCTTTAACTATATAGTTGTATATACAATATGTAATATCATTTAATAAATAACTGTGACTGGTATTGAATTTTATCAATTTTTCCCTCCATCTGTCGAGATGATCATGTGGTATTCCCTTTTAATATGTTAATATGATGAATTACATGATTAGATTTTCTCATATAGAGCTATTTATATACCTGAGAGTGTACATCTAGCCCACACATATGCTGACTCCAATATGTGTGTGTGTGTGTGTGTGTGTGTGTGTGTGTGTATTTCTGCATCGGTTTTCCTAAGTGAAATTAATCTAGAATCTTACTTTCTTGGTCTAGTTTGACTATCAAGATTATAATATTGTTATAAAATGAGTAGTCTTCCCTACCTTTTAATTTTTTGAAACAGTTTTATAAGATGTGGATTCTCTGTTCCTCAAGGAGGGGTAAATATTATTTATAAAATATCATCAGGGCCAGAAAACAGATGACTGATACTGGTGTGGTAAGGGTGATGGGATGAGGACTAATAATAGATGGAGAGTTGGAGAATTTTAATTACTGCCTCAACTTCTTTGATGGTTATTTCTTTAAGTTATCTGCATCTTTCTGGCTCAAATTGGTAAACATTTTTCTAGAAAATTGTTTACCTGTGTTGAAATTTATTTCTTGTAGCATATTTACGGTATTCTGTCTGACGTTTTCATAACTCTACTATATCCATAATTAGGTACTCCTCTTAATTCCTTTGCCCCTTTTTGCTTTTATCATTTTTGCTAAGAGTTCATCTTTTGTTAGCGTTGTATCAAATAACCTATTTAGATTTTTTTGGTTACCTGTACAGTTCCTCTATTTTCTGTTTAACTTTTTGGACCTTTTATTACATTCTTTTTCCTACATCTTTAGGCTTAATTTTTTTAAGCTTCTTGTGTCAAATATTGTTTCCATTTATGTCCAATCATTTATTTGTTAAGAAATGCACTTAAGGTACAATTGTTTCCAATATTTTGTAATTCTTAGTGGGCTCTGCTCTAACTATTTTAGGCATAATTTATAATTTTATGAACATATTGGGAAGCTTAAAATAGTTTATTATTGACTTCTCATTTTTGCCTTTGGTTAGAAAACACACTAATATTTTTTACTGGTTTTTGAAACTTACTGAGTCTCCTTCTGTGTCCTAATGCAATCACTATGTAAATACTCCACGTGTACTGCAAGGCATAATAGTCTCTATTTATTCAATAGAGCATTCTAGGTCACCTATTCGGTTTTTAATTGTATTGCTTAAATGTTCTCTATTCTTATTAATGTTTCTTCAGTTGGTTCTATAAATATCTTAAATCTCCACCTGGAACTGCAGATTTACCCATTTCTCCATAGATTTTTGCCCCCCCCTCCTTTTTTTACTTTACATTTTCCATGATATGCTATTAGGTGCAAATGAAGTATAACTGTTATATCTTCTCTGATGACTGTTCTTTACACAACTGTCCTCTTTTTTTTCTATTAATACTTTAAATCCATTTTGTATGATGTTCATCTCTCTATCCCGTTTCTTTGTTCTTAATCTCTCTGTATGATTTTGTTTTTGCAGTGTCTTTTGTCAGCAGCATATGGTCACATTTTGTTTTGTTTCTATCTAATAATCCATCTTTTGAAGCTTAATCTACTTATATTGTATTAGCTGATACATCTGGAATTATTTCTACATTTTACTTTGTGTTTGGAATTTACCAACCCTCTCCTTTACTCTTTTTCATTTTTGCCCGTTTCTTGTCTCCATTAAGCAGATGATTTTTTTTACATACTCTTTTTATCCAGTTGTTGATATTATTTCCATGGTTCTAGTTAAGTTTTTAGCACACATGATTATCTACACGTTATTCTGATATATTAAAGATGACAGCATTTATGTGCCCTCTTAGACACAAGAACTTCAGCATTCTTTATCCATCTAATATCTTTCCCCTCTAGATTTATCTTCAAAAAAGCTACAACACGAGTATGGATTTGGTTTTGTTTCTTTTCTGTCAAATCTTACTGAAATCTCCCAATATAGTTTATTAACTTCACTGCATCCACTGCAATTTGCATTCCAAGGCTTCCCTTTGCATTCAATTCTTTACAGTCTGTCATGTAGCTTAGTGATCCTTACACTGACAATCTCTGTGTAGTAAATGCCTGTAATTTTTATATATCTAAAACTGCATTTACTTGCTTTTATTCTTTAACCATAATTCAGTTGGGTGGTTATTCTTGGTTGATCTTGGAATTGTACTTAACAATTTTCTGGCGTCTGCTTCGGCTGATTGAAAAGTCTATTAGATCTAATTTTATGTAAGTCTGTTTCTTTATAGGCAGTGCTATATCTGGTAGGGTTTTAAGATGTCCCTTTCTCTCTGATATTTTAAAGTTGAGAAAATCGTGTTGAACCGAAAGTGAGTTCCTCGATATTATTTTCAATTCACAAATTTCACTTCATGTCTAAAGATGATTTTATTAGGGAATAAAACTTACCCCTCCCCCTCCTTCCCAGATATCTATGTGGAGACGTGGCCACTAACAAGTGACATTCCTTCTTTGTGCCACCTCTTATTCGCTCCTGATTGGCCCCTGACAGTTATTACCCCACATTCTCTGATTGGATGGAGCTAATATATTAAAAATACTGTTAACCAATCAGAGCCCACCTCTTTCTCCTTCTGCACTCTGAATTGCTGGGAGCAATTCTGTCACTGCGTGCCACTCCAAAGTTTTCCATGGGTGGGAAAGCCAACATGAAGTATGTGGATAAACTAGGGGACGGGCAGGCAGGAAACATTAGCAATCCTGTGTGGCAGCCTTCATTTCCTCCCACTGTCTTTTCAACTGGAATTTCTTTCTCTGCCACCCCTGCAAGTTCAAACCTTATTACACTTCTTTGTGCTTCAACTGAAAAGACATTTCTTCTAATACTTTATTACATCAGCCAAAATTAACCTCCCCTACCCTGACCCTAATCTAGCACTCTGGTTCTAGGAAGCCACGCACCCTACCCAGTAGCTAGTATACATATAAGCATGTAGCATAACTGCAATGAGAAAAGAGCATAGTTTACTAATCTCTGAGTCTTCCACAAAACTTGGCACAAACTCTGGCTCGGTATAATAAGTAATAAGTATTTCCCAGTTAACTAAATGCATGAAAGGCATGGTAGAAGAGACTCACGTCTTGGGTTGAAGGCTAAATTAGATAAGAATTCTCCTGCTCCCAGTTTTAATAATCTTCTTATTCTTGAAGTTATGACAAATCAAAATAAATTACAGAAGCATGAGGAATTTTAATTTTTAGGAGATAAAATTAATAGCATTACCAGCAATCTTTGGGGAATATTCAGGCATAGTTTATAGGCCATCCTATGTGACTGTAGGGGCTGAGAGGACATTTTCTCTTAAACCTCTGGGTTCTTCTCCAGCTGGTTGAGCATTCAAATTAATATCAGATGAGTAGGAGAAAAGAACAAAATTAATTACATATAGAGAGAATCTACGTGGATATAAATTCCAAAGTAAGTGAGACAAAACAGGGTATATATCCTGCACAAAGAATGGGATTCAAGGAGAGATGGGGGATTCATATGGTGAATCACATGGCAAAGACCAGATGCTATATAATTATTTTTGCCTTGTCATACAAATAGTTTTCTCTGATAGAAAAGTTATTTCTGTAGATAACCTTAAATCAGGGTAGCACTCCCTAATTTTCATTCTTCTGGGAAAAGGAGTGGTGAACTTTTATCTTGATCCTACAGGGTCTCCACGGAGCTTAGCTCAAAACAATCCACCTGCCAAAGTGACACATCTTGGAAATACCTGTTCTAGAGTTTGCACAGGCTTATCCTCCGTGACCAACACACTTCTATAATCTCAAGACTGTGAAGGAAAGACTTAGAAACTGAAAAACACCTGAACTCTCCATCCAGCCACACTGTAGGTCAGTGAAGGGAAGAGGATACCTGGCCTCAGACTCCCCACCAGCATCACCACACTCTTCCCATATTACCTGGAGAGAGTTGCTCTGGCCGGCATAAGTCACAATCTATACAGTGAAGTGAGAATATTTGTTGCTAGGCTGAAATGTTTGGATCTTTATCCCATAAACAGGACGACGGGGACTTTGTCAGAAGTGAATTCAGCAGATAAAATTTGAAATTTTAGTAGAAAATTCTGTCCAGCACCATGGATGGGTAGCACGGCAGTGACCACCCCGTCATCTCCTCAACATTTGGTGGAACCACATCAGGAAGTCTACCCCCCACACACTTGATTTACAGTTAATAACTTGCACTGTTTTCAGCGCACGGTAACACATTTTCAGAAAAAGCCTGAGCAAAAATTGTAAATTTGCCTCTAGGCATGTAAATGTTATTGCATAATTAACTGAGACATGGATTATTGTGACTTAAATTCACAAAAACAATTCCAATTAGGGAGCTGTGTCTTCAGAGGTGTTTTGGGTTTCGTGTGTGGTTTTTTTTTTTTTTTTTTGATCCAACCAGCCACAGAATTCACTGTGTTCAGCTCTATTTTGACATGTAAGATTTCTTTTCCAGTAAAGACTAAGGATTTCAAAAAACCATGGGCTGAGTGAAGGAGCTTGAGGCATTTTAAAGGATGCTTCAGGAGCACACAGCCAAGCCTTCTGCTAGCTCTGAGGAACATTTGCTTAACTAAGCTCACAGTGGGTTGATTGCCTATCTCTGGGGAAGATGTTTTTCTCTGTAAAATCTCTGATCACTCTGACAGTATTTAAAGTAAAAATAACAGCACATATTCAAAAATCACTACATCTTTATGAATGTGTCATAAAGCTAATCTATAATTTTCCTACCATCAGCATCAACTCTTTAACCTCCCAGGCCTAGATAAACTCCCATTATACTAAGTGAGAGGCATTTCAACTCCTGATTATGTTTTGCCTCTATATTGTCTCACGTACGAATCCCACATATTATTCCATGTCTGCTAATCCTCCCTCTAAGAACTTTGCTTTAAGTGCTATTAAGTTACATTTAGCAAAAGACAAATATATCTATTGAGTCATGCACATCATACATAATGTCTAGAAAAGTACTGTTTGAGGCATTATTTTTCATTTTCTCATCAAATCGGTACTTATCGCAGACAGATAACGTCAGTGCCTGCTGAATTGTTCCTTCCAGACCTGAGCTCTTGGTTTCTGCCCTGGGAGAATAAAAATCTATTGAACTGTTCACTTGGTGGTACCAGAAAATGTCTCTTAAAAGAGTCTATGAAGAGATGATGGACAATAAAAAAAAAATTACACAGGACCAGCACACATCACAGCGATGAGGCTGAAACATATCATGTTGTGCTGATTCTTTGCACTATTCCAAATACCAAGTCTCTTACTGCTATTCTTAACCTCTTCAAGAATAATTATAGTTTAAGGAAAGTTCTTCAAAATGCAAAAATTTGCTTCCATCTTGCTTCCAAAATAATTGCTCACTAATGAAATACCATCACCACTACTACTATTATTACTACTACTTACAGTAAGTAAGTAGTAATAGTTTTGGCTGGATGAAATAGAAGCCAGCTCAATTCAAATTAGCATAAGTAAACCAAAAACTAAATGTGCTTGTTCCATAGCTTGGAGGAATGTGTTTTAGTAACTCACAGGCTTAAAGAAAGAGACATGCATGCCAGGAGCATGATGAAAAACAGGAATTCTAATTCGTTGTTGACAGAAATGTACATTTATACAGTCCTATAGAAATGGTAGAGAGATTCCTTAAATATCTAAAAATGGAACTACCATATGACCCAGCAATTCCACTCCTAAATATTTATCCAAAGAATATGAAAATACTAATTTTAAAAGATTTATTTATCCCTATGCTCACAGCAGCATTATTCACAATAGCTAAAACATGAAAATAATATAAATGTCTACCAACAGATGAGTGGGTAAAGAAGTTGTCATATAATTACTCAATGGAATAATACTCAGCTATTAAAAATAAAAGGAAATCTTGCCTTTTGCAAGAACATGGATGCAACTTGAAGTGATTATGCTAAGCAAAGTAAGTCTAAAAGTGAAAGACAATTACCACCTGGTTTTTCTCACATGGAATATAAATACCCAAAGCAAACAAACTAACAAGTCAAAAGTAATTCTTAGACTGAAAAATGTAATGGTTATGTTACAGGGCAACCCCAAAGGAAAAATGGGATGGCCTAGTGTGAGCTTAAAAAAAAAAAACCTCAGAACAGGTTAAAAAAAGGTTCATTTACATGAGAAATGAAAGAAGGAGAGAAACGTGAGAAAAGAGAGAAAGAGCTATATTAATCAGTAAATATGTCTTGCCAGTAATGCAGTCTGAGCTGGGGGCCTGAGCACACAGAGAAGGCAGGCAAAACCCAGGACCCCACAGCCCCAAGGTCTTTGGTTTTATACCCAGTATAGCTGCTTAACTCCACCTTTAGTTCCCACAATCCCCCTTCAGTACGTCAAGAGTCATGGAAGATTCATTCCATCATGGGAGTTGTAATTCTGGGTATCTGGGATCTCTTTTGCATGGAGGTGGGGGTGGAGTCCATAAAACATTAATGGGTAAACTTCATTCAGAACATACTGTTCCCCCAACAGTTATCAAAGGTGAGGAAGAGGGGGGTGGGAGGAGAGGGTAGAGGGCCTCAATTTGATAGCAGGTAGGGTGCTAGAACACTGGTGGCAAGTGAGGTGAGGCTTATACACAAATAGAGGGGAAGATGTACCCCTGAAATTTTTATAGAATTATAAATAACTGATAAATCAATAAAACTGTAGTAAATTAAAAATCCATAAAGGTAGACCTATAAGCATGTAGGCCTTCTAACTCTGTGCTCCAAGAACTCTGGGCTTGCTGTCTCTCCGACAGTAATGAGGCTTTTTGGCCTCATTCTCTCTCATAGCTGGATTTTTACAAAATGACTAAAGAATACGACCACTGGTATCTCCAGGCTAACACTGAACCTGCTGGCCATTACCAGTGAGGAAGGGGAGCTTAATCCCCCTCAGTCTGGATACTGATCAGTAGAAAGAACCTGACTAGCCTTATATAGGTCAGATACCTACCCCTTAGTTGGCAAACTAAGATCAGTCAGACTTGGGTGGGGGGAAGGTATGCTACAAAAGCAAGTTTCTGAGGCAGACTGAGCCCAAACGCCAAGATGCTTATGTTCACTTGAATTTCATAATATTTTGTATCTTGACCCTGCACCATGAGGAGCATCTTTATCAAATCAAGCTCAGTTCTGGCTATGTTAATTTGGTGTATAAATTTTTTTAAATAAGGGTGAATGAATGAAGGATTACTATAAGGTGACTAGTTCTTTACTTCACATTTGACATTTAGGTAGAGCTACATTTTTTTAAGATTTATTTATGCATACAAGCTGGTGTGCAAGCCAGAGGTGTGGGGCGGTGAGAGGGTTCACCAGAGACAGAGTGGGGAGCAGAACAGGCAGATCGACCTAAATACACTGCTGAGGGGAGCCAGGAGAGGTCTGCTGAGCCATGTGGGAATCTCTCCTGCCAGGCATTGAACTAAGGCTGCAGCTGTCTACAGCGCTGCGCTTAACCCAAGGCGCCACTAGGGAGGCTCCAGAGCTACATTTTTAATCTAAGTCTGCTCAAATCCTCTGAGATATGATTAAAAAAAAATGTATGACTATGGAGTTGTTTGAGTCTGGGCATCTAAACGAGAATCAGGAGGCAGTTGAGAATCAGGGCCCAGGCAGGCTCAGACACAGCGACTTACAGGAAGAGGCGGCACTAAAGCCAGCCCACCGCAGAGCACTTAGGATTGAAATTTGACCAATCACTACTTGGGGAACTGGTCCCCCCTGAACAGAAATGCAGTGACTGAAACCTCATTGGCATACTAGCCCACCCTATTTTGTGTATATAAGTGCTCCCCACCTTGGGCAGCTCAGGCACACAACCCCAGTGCTTCTTGGGTCTGCGTTTCCTGAGATGTAGTCCTAAGCTTTAAACAATCAGTTTTCCTTTGCTGTTAAAAACAAACAAACAAACAAAACACACTTAATAAGGAACTTCTACACTGCAGAGGCTCGTGCTAGATTCAATAGTTGTCAAGTCAAAGACATAGTCTCTATCTTATGGATTTCAAGTATGTCAGGAGTAACATACATGCAATAGGTCATTTAAATAGGTTTTGGGTAAATATTATGCTCTAACTATGCATTGTGTGCTTTAGGAACTCATGATAATGATTATGCTCTTGTTTACTAAATGTCTAACACACGACACCCACTACATGTTGTATACACATTATTTCATTTAAGATTCGTAACAACACTTGAAGATGGGTATTTTTATCTCAAGTTAAATGATGAGAAAACTGAGATTCAGAGAATTTAAGCAATACGGTCCAAGGTCACACAGATGAATTATCAGCATTCTTTCCACTACATCATGCTAAAAGAGTTTACTTAATTTGCCGGACAATGAGGTGCCACTGAAGGGTTTTGAGCAGAGAAATGACGTACTCAGAGCAGTGCTTTGGGAGGACTAATGTGATGGAGATGTGAAGAAAGGAAGGGCAGCAGAGAGACCAATTAGAAGGCTATTGCAAGTACAGGCTTGAAATAATGATGCTCAGAACTGACTGATTAAAAAAAAATAAAAACTCTAATTATGCTTGTTGTACAGGGTAGTGATTAGTGCCGTTCCCTGAATATATTCGCCTACTATGTTGTTTCTTCCTCTTCTCCGTAGGATTGTGCTTCCTTACCCTATAAGAGTTAGGTATGGTCATGTGACCTGCTCTGGCCAATGAGCTGTGAATAGAAATGACAGAGTCACTATACTGATTTGCCTTCCAGCTGAGCAATAAAAAATGATCAGGGAGTATTGGCCCATAAGCCTGGGACTGGGAGTGAGAATGATATAATGTAAAACCCCCTCTGACAGACAGTGGATAAGAAGCACTAATGAGAAATAAACTTCCTTTTTTTAATTTTAAGCATCTAGGAATTGGGACTTGTTTGTTACTGCACCATAACACAGCCTACTCTGATTGATACCACATCTTTCCCTGTCATTGCAAGCACTGTTCTTAAACTTTGATACGCATTCTAAAATCTAAAATATGATAAAATATAGATTCTGGTTCAGTAAGCCTGGTGTGAGGCCCAAGATATTCTATTTCTAACCTCTCTCAATCCCAGGTGGTGTGTATGTTTCTGGTTCACACTTGCATTCTCGTAAGAGTCTAAAACTGTCCTGTCCAAGATGACAGCAAATAACCACACATCACTATGTAAATTTAAATTAATTAAAATTCAATCAAATTCAAAATCCAATTCCACAAGCATATCAGCCACATTTCAAGTGTTCAAAAGCCACATGAGACTAATGATTACTGTATTTAACAGCAGACAACAGTTGAAATCTATCATCACGAAAAGTTTTCTTGGACAGTGCTATTCTAGAGCATAATCCAGAGACACAAAGTGACAATTAGCCCTGGCAGCTTGGGGAATGGGACTGGCCCAGATCAGGCAAGCAGAGTCGCTGACTGCAAAGAGAAATCCAATGGTGAACACATTGAGTCTCAGGACACTAAGCCAAGATGGAAACGAAATGTGACATTCTATCTGGGTACAGGACCAATCCCTGTCCTAATCATTTTATCTCCACTATGGATCATGTTAAGCGATCGCATTTCAGTGAAGGCAGCTCTAAGGAGGCTCCTCTCTCTTTGCGCCAATCTTGTCTGTCCAATTTGGCTAATCTATTTACTTCCCACAGAAATCGCACGACACCAAGTGTAACACTTGTTTCTGATATCCTTTCCCCAAGAAATCAATAGCACTCAGCGCGAGCGTGCCTGTAAGCACTGCCAAAAGAGCTACAGAATCACACAGAGCGGCAGGCGCGCGGCTGTGACAGGGATGGCTGGCTGCCGCTGCCTCTGATGTCCTTCCCCTGGTGCCCGTTCACTTCTCTTCCCCCCCTTCCCTTCCCTTCCCTGGCAACTCAGAGGGCAGAAGAGCACCTCCTGCTTCATCTCATCTTCTCTTCCCCACTGCCATTCACCGTGGAAACAGAGCGCCCTTTTCAGACTTAGACTTGGGCTGGGGTTATTAACCTAAATCGCATGGACCTGATAGCAAAAGCTTGGTGCACTCTGCAGGAGCCCCAAAGGCCCTCAAGACCAGCAGTGGGGAAGTGGGGAGAGGACTACTGCTGGTTCCACCCAGATTCCATGGGCTCAGTGGATCAAGGGAAGTGCACAAAGAATTTATAAGGAACAGAAGAATCAGCACAGTGAGAAAGGAGGACAGATAGGAGTAAGGGCCTGCTTATGAGTGACCTGCTGCAAAGAACAAAAGCACCAGAGGGCATCAAGGGCAGTGTCCTCTATGAGAACAACCCAGACCATATAACCCAGTAAACATTAATTCACTTTTTACCCTTCCTCATATTACTAAATCCTTAGTCACAGTCCCAGGAAAAACTCTAAATTGGGTGAGATGGGTTCCCCCCACACCTGGCAACAAAGAAGATTAAAAGAAACATTAAGTTAAAGTTGCATTCTCCTATTCCAAATGGTAGACACTGCAATTTCTTAGTGTCTACAGCTTTTAACCGGTTCTCAAAGGACACCTCAGGCTAAAGATCCACACTGCTGTCTGAAGAACCTTGACAAACAATATGGCGCATCTGTAGATAGTGACCGTCAGCCATGTCCTTCCAGGAGCCTCTCCCTCCTAACTTCCTGCCTCCTACATAACCTGGAGGCTGGATTTCCCAGTCCCAGCAGTTAGTAACGCTGTGTCAGGAGTTGCAGATACATCAAACTTTAGCCCACGATTCCACCCAAAGGCCTCCAAGTGCAGAAGAGAGCACATCTGTACCTGCCACTTCCCTCCTCACTCCGGAGACAGTGAACCCCCCAGATGACCACCACCAGCAGGTCAATCGTGAAACATTCTGAGCTTCCACTCTAACCAAGCCATGCTTGTTGAAGTACAAAAAACACAATTCTTACCATAGGCCTTCACATCCTATCAACACCCAAAGGCTGGGTCACACTTAATATGTGACCCATATTAACACGTGTCACACCATTAATACGTGTCACACCATGAACTCCCCAGACCTGTAACTGTGTGAGAAGCATGACAGGCTTCTGTGCACCTAGCGTCAGCTGAGGTCTTGCCAGACGCTCATAACACAGAGAAATCCGAAACCTGCACTCAAGGGAACTACTGCCCAAAAAATACAGAGCAATACAGAGAAGCACAAGGCCATCACTGTGTGCACGGTGTGTGGACAGAGAAGCACAGGGCAGGGGACACCGGTGGCGGTTAGCCAGCCCAGCAAGGGAGCACTCAATAATCCTTCAGAGCTGTGAGTCCCTTTAAGAAGGGGGGGAGGAAGGAGCAGGGAGAAGTACCCAGGATGCTTTGAGGACTCGGGACCCTAGTAAGGCAGAAGCCTCACTGGACACTCAGGGGACAGGTCTGCAGGCTAATCCTACCCTCTCTGCTAAATCAGGAAATGATTCCTGGTCAGTTCAGTTTGCAGGCTTTTGATTTTCTCTCTCTCAGACAGACAGACACACACACACACACACACACACACACACACACACACACACACACACACCGTGAAGGAGGCAGGAAGGGTAGCTGAAGAGCAAACAGCCATCTGTGGCCAAAAAGCATTCCTCAGAGAGTGACTTAAGTTCAGTCTCTGGAGACACAAAATGGACCTTGAGCAAGTCTGATAAATTCAGGATGGGCCAGGTTTAAAAATTCCTATCCCTCTGATGCAGAGGGTAGTTAGCAACCTTTCCTGTGAAAGGCGAGACAGTAGTTTAGGTTCTGTCTGTCATGCCTGGTCTCCACTCTCACCCTTCACCTCTACAGAGCGGGCAGGGAAGGAGGGGTGAACATACCTTCAACCAGTGGGCCCAGCTGTTCCCATAAAGCTTTATTCATAGACATGGAGGTTTCTATTTTATCTCATTCTTCCTTTGGAGAAACTCTATCCTTTTGACTCCGATTTTTTGCAACCCCTAAAAAATAAAACAATGACCCTACGCCAGAGGCTGTATAAGAGCCATATTTGCCATCCTGTGGCGTTAGTTAGGCCGCGACTCTTCAGTAGTGCCAGGGAGGTGGGTTTAAAGGAACCCGGCCCCGGAGCCTCCCGTGTGCGAGTCCACCAGGCAACTAAAAACTCCTTCAGGACATGGCACTGAATAGGTGTGTACAAAATACTCCTTTCTGCGCAATCTTTTCAAATTCTGGGAGAGATACTGCAGGACGTCTGGTTGCCAGGAAGTAAAGATCTGCATCTTTTTATCATTTCACAGAACACAGGGAGCAGCTTCCCAACAAGACAAAGGAAGGGCCTGGTGCAGGGTTCCAGGTGCCCAGGCCAGGCGGCCCAGTGGAGCTTGAGGCCTTCCGTGCAGCTCCCTCCCCACCCCCAGCCTGCCTCCCCACTTCTCTGCCTGGAGAAGCAGACTCAGAGGAGGCTACGCTTCACTGCCAGGCGGCTGTCCTATGAGTAAGACAAGGTCCTGATCCACAAACGCAGCAAATACCTACCAGTTCCAGGAAATGTTACCGCCAAAGGCTGCCTGCGTCATAAGCCCTGAGTGAGGCCAGCTGTGCACGAGACGTTTCTAGCTGTTGGAGAGTTCTCAGTCATGCAAAGCCCTGCTGAGCTCCTTGGAGGCCAAAATTGGGTTGTTTTTTCCCCCACCTTCAGGGTAGCAATTTGGGTGTTTGTTGTAGCGTCTAGAAAGTGAACTGACCATGTGTGTACTCTGTGCAGTCCCTCCTCCTGGCCCTGTGCCTACTGTCTCACACACGTAACAGATCTTCAGACTCAATTCCATTCAGTTCACGCAACAGTTACAGAGGGCTCCTCGGAGTCTTGTGCTAGGCTGGATGCTGGAGACGAGACAGATAACCAGAGAGCTTCGGTTTGGATTAGTTGGCTAGGAGGGAAAAGGGCCATTTCCCTAGCGATGCAAGCATGACACACATTACAGGAAAGGATAGACCAAGAGTTATGGATGTGTCTAGAAAGGGAATCCAACCTTACTTCCAGAATTAGACAAGGCCCTCACTTAGGAAAGGACCAAACACGGGTAGCTGGGTGAAGAAGAAAAGATTTCCAGAAAGGGAACAACCTATCCAGAGCAGAAGGAGCATGGTGCAATGAGAAGGGAAGCTCTGGACACCAAGAGCTGCAGAGAGGGCACAAGGGCAGGTCGGTGTCCATGTTCAACTCCGCTCCTAGCACGAGGACTGTCAGCAGCAATGCCCAGAGGGGGGGCTCTCCCTTTCCTTCTACTTTCTATATACAATTTTACTACAGGACCTCTTGGTGTGGATCAGTTACTTGTGTACAATCCCTTTCCCCATTTAAGCCAGAAGATGGATCTAACTTGTTTTGTATCCCTAGTACCAACAAAATGTAATTATTTGACACTGAAAGAAAGTGAAGAATGAATGAAGAAAGAATGAGTGAAGAAAAGAATGAAAGAAGGAAGCAAGAAAGATGAAGGTTAAAAAAAAAGCAAACTAGAAAGAATGGACTTCAGTGCATTGAGATAATCATGATTATGTTAAATAAATCTTTTCCCTTTGCAACTAAAAGGATGGCAGACATATGACCTACTGAGTCTGGAAGGAAGAGTCCCCAATCTCTTCTTTATGTTTTCACTCCTCTATTTCTCCATGTTTTTGCATGTTTTTCCAGCTTTATGGAGAAATAACTGACATATATCACTGTTTCTCCTCCATTATGTAAGTGCCAGGCTGCATCAGTTAGCTATTGCTGCCATATGCTGCATGACAAATCACCCCCAAATTATTGTCTTCATTTCTGCTTCACAAGGCTTCAGTCCAACTGCCAATTGGTGGGACCAAGCTTTGCTTGTGAGATCCAGGCTCAGCTTGAGGGGTGGATTCAGATCTCCTTCAAGCTTACACTCCTGAGCATTCCAAGGAAGCCCTCCCCATCTTGACCAGTACTATCTTTATACCTTGGTTGAAAGTCAGTCACCTAACTAGTTCTAGGTCAGTTTCACAGCTCATACTAATAATTTATACCTATCATGCTGCTTCCATCAAAGTGTCCAGCCCTTCACCCTATGGCGACAGAAAAACAGAATTGGGTTGGTGGCGGCGGGGGGTGGGCAGGTTAGAAGATGTTTGCATCTTGTTTTAAGCTGCAGGCAAACAATCAATAGTGAGGGAGGAGGGTTAATAAATCAGGAAAAGAAATTATTAATTGATAAAGCAAGAACCTATAAAGGCCAGAGGGAAGAGAATATGATCTTAGGTGGACAGACAGGTCTTAGGAAAGAGGGTCAAGAAGTTACACCTTTTCAAAAACAGGGAGGAATGAGGATAAGAGTAGCTAGAGATAAGGGAGGCAGGGATGAGAGGAGAGGTTCATAGGGCCTCCATTCTCTGTGCAGTTCATCATTAGGGAGACTGGGAGGAGGGGGAAGGAGAGGACCTCAAGACTCTAGAGTTGGAAGAGCTCCCCTGGGGACAGGAGGCACCCCTGATGAAAGACACAAGAGAAGGGGGTGTGCCCAGCAGAGCTAGGTGACAATGGAGATGGGAGTTTGTGACAGTCCTCATCTGTACCATGATGCGACTTTCTCCAAAGGGCTCAGAGCCTGGGGTGGAAGAGCAGAACAAGCTGATGCCTGATTGGATTCAAGACTGGACGTCTGTTGAGAGTGTGAAGGAACCAAAAGGTGCTATAGTAAAAGGTGCTAAAAGAGAATGGTCAAATTGATGAGTGCTGGAATGCAGCTAAGTGGAGAAGGAAGTGAAATGTGCAAAGTAGCAGAAGACAAGTCAAATCACTTTAGGAACATGAGCCAAGTCTCATAACCAATCCATCTCTTATTTACAGAAATCAATAAATCAACACATTATGTTTCTTGAATGTATTACAGAAAACACAAATAACATTGTTTTTCTTCCCCCTGCAGGAGTTTACAGCCTAGCTGGGGAAATGAGATTAATGCATAAATCAGTGCATGTCACACATGCAAAAATATGTAGCTGTATCTCAAAATTTTTGAGCATTTTTAAAATACAATGTGAAGTACAGCATGGCAGTGAGGGCAGCATGGTCTACCATGACACAGAGGCAGGACTGGCTACCTACCCTTTTTCCCTGGGGAGGGAACTTGACAAAATCCTTGCTGACAGATAGGACAGGACCTCCGCCTTTATGTCTTCAGTATCTTGCTTAGACACCTGAGAACTCAATAAAAATTTAAATGAATGAAACTCTAAGAACCAGGGAAGGAATCATGAGAACTGAGTTCAGTCAACTAGAGAAAGGGATGAATGAGCAAATCAGGTGAGCAAGGGAAACACCTGAGACTGGAGTTGTATTTTCACCATCTGCTTCACCATATGTGTAGGTGAGTTGGTGCCATTTAGGGAGTCAGAAATGGAGAAGACACTGTTACGAAGACTCCACCATGCCTACAGCTCTGTGCTGAGTGCTCTGGGGATATGCTGGAAACAAACTGTTCTACTGCTTTATTTATACCCTAGTTAGGAGTATAAATAGGAGATAGGAAGCACAGAAACCCATGAGGTTGGCTGAGAACCCATAAAGTGTATTTGATGACAGGCTCGAGCTGACAGCATCAACTCTTACAGTTAGAATTACGCTAAAATGAAACAAGTGTATGTGTAAAACGAATATTTGTTTTATATCTGCTCTATGCCCACTAAAGACAATAGTTGCTCTGGAGCTGATTTTAACTGTGTGCACGGTATTAGTGTCTCTGCCATACAACCAATGGAGGCTTCTTTCTTCGTCAAAATCACCAGAGGAGTTTCTGCACACATCGCAAACAGGCATCCCCACAGGTGCTGTTCATTAAGTCTGGCGTGGGACAAAATAACCTCTTTATTTTTAAATCTGCAAAGATTTTTCACACCTTTTTAAACAATATTACCACTTTGTGGTCCGCTCACATATTAGTACGTGTTTTTGTCACCAGTATCAAGTGGCTGTTCATGTATTAATATTCATCTAGCCTCCGGTTTTTCACGCCACGGTGGATTTATTTGGAACTATTAGGAGCTATTTCTTGGATCGTACTCAGTCTAGAAGCTTTACACATTGTTTTGGTGAAAGTGTAAGGTGTTTTGTGAGAGATATTACAGGCTTTTTTTATATCCAGTAGTTCAGGAGTTGTGTGTGTTTTACTGAATGCTTATACCATTCATGCGGTGGCACAGAAAATGGCCGGCCCCAAGGGCTGGTAAATTTAAAGGGCACCGGCACAAAAAGTGTTAAGAGAGATGGGGAGATCAGCAGTGAAAAAGAGATAATCACTCATTTACTTTTTATTTCTTTTGCTTCCAGATGAACTGCTTTAATCCAACTCACCCACAATAGGGGAATGGTTAAGCAAACTTTGAGATAACATAAATATATATATATATTTGAAAATATACACAAATTCGAAAAAGAGCTTTGAGAACTCTGTATATGTTGACAATAAATATGTAAAAATAAAATGCATTAAATCAGACACGGGAGGACATCTAAATCATTTTAAATTATGGAACTTATCACCTACAAGTTTTTAAATGAATCATTAGGATATTTATTATATATAAAACATTTTAGGAAATAAACAAAATGTAATACTTTGTGTTAGGCTATATAGATGCATTTTTGAAACAAAATGCAGACCAGCTATGAAACGATTTCAATGTGGTGAGTGATTACATTGTCTCCCAGTGCTTGAATTGACATTAATCCATCATCAAAGGTGTGACTATTTCCTCCAGGGAGCATCTGTACCAGAAGGGCGAAGGGAAATTCTAGAAGTCTCTGACACTTAAAATACAAACTACATAGTGAGGTTGTTTGGACCTAAAGAGATGCTTGATACAATTTTGCCACAATTTCAGTAGAAAGTTGCCTCAGGGATATTTACTAAGCATTTCAGTGAAATAGACGGAATATGGTAATGATGGTTAATGACTATGCAAGTGATAACTTTTGCTCATGAATAATGACAAGAGAAATATTCATGAAGATGTGTTAACTCTTAGGTAAAACACAGTCACCAAGAGAAAAGAATTATATCTGTATTTACAGTAGCAAAACAACATCTTTGTTATTATCTTTAGGGAACAGGTGAAGTATTAAATCCAAGTTCTAAAAGGATGGGATTAATGGAAGGTAAGGAGCAGAAAAGTGAAGATAAAAAAAGTATGTTGTTTAAAGCAACAAATTCATTAAATCCACAAATTCACTGAAAGGTAATTTTAAAAACTCTTCTAGATACAAAGCACTTACAAGAATATCTCTTGTTGTCTTACTTAACCTTCACAATAACCCTTAAGTATAGATATTAGTCTTATCCCCATTTTACAGGTGAAGAATTACTAAGCACTCAGAATTATTTAGTGGTTTCCAATTTCCAAAGTGGTTCCACAAATACAATTTACTTTTTTCTTTCTTTCTTTTTTTGAAAGATTTATTTATTTATGCATACAAGCTGGGGTACAGGCCAGAGGGATGGGGCGGCGAGAAGGTTCACCAGAGACAGAGAGGGGAACAGAACAGGCAGATAGACCGAAGTACACTGCTGAGAGGAGCAGTGGGCGAGGCAGGAGAGGTCTGCCGCGCCATGTGGGAATCTCCCTGGCCAGGGTGTCGAACTTGCGTCGCCACTGCCGATAGCTCCACAGAGCAGCGCTTAACCGCTGCACCACCAGGGAGGCCCCAATTTACTTTTTTCAAGTGAGTTTCCATGTTTAATAGAGAAGGAAATTAGTTTTGGAAAATTAAATGACTTGCCCAAGATCTCCTGCCTCCCAAGTGTCAGATCCAGGATTTCAAGCCCTCCCTTCTATCCTTGAATGGCTGACATCTGTTTACTTAACCCACGGAGACTTGGGCTGCATCTGCTCAAAGCAAGTTCAGCATCACTTGCAGAGAGAGGCACAGTGGCTCTGACCGTTTGTCACATTCACCTAATACTCACCCAAGAAAACCTACTCCCAGCGTGACACATTCCAGCACTTTTCTGGCTCAGGAGGGGACTTCATATGTTTTACAAAGCATCTCCATTTGGGCAGGAACAATGATCTCGGACTGTCCACTCCTGATCTAGAAGAGGTTTCCAAGAACCTGAATGGAAACAGGGTATTCCCGTGCATTGGGTCAGGCAAGGCCAGAGCAGAGTCCCTGAGGGAATAGGTGGCTTGCAGTGAAGACTGCGTCCTTAGGGCTGGCAGCTACTCCTGATCAGGCAGAAGCCAGAGAACAGCTTCCCTTGGCTCAGCCTCCAGGCAGCTTGCTCCCCAGTGCTGGCTAAGGATGGAGCTTCCTCTGGCAGATTTCTCGGTTTCTCCCTCTAAGCTCCCCAGCCCTTAGGTCCCTTCCTGTCATATTCTTCCCTGGCTGGGACATCATTAGTGGAGCTCTCAAAAAAGAAAAAAACTGGTTCATGAAACATACATAAAAATTTTCCGAAAGACACTAGATCACCTAATCATGCTCTCTAGTGGAAGAGTCTTTCAACATATGTTCTCAAGTAACTGACTCCTAGAAGGGTGAAGATTTTACAGCACCAAAACAGCAACCTGGTAAGTGTTTGGCGTGGGTAGGAAAGACAGTTGAATACATCACTAGATTATGTAATCATTATTATTACGTGTTATTAATATACATTATTTTGCATCATCTGGGTTTTTCCCAGTCTATACTTATTGTTTCTCCAGCAGTAGGGATCAATGCATCTTTCTGTCCACTTGGACATAAAATTTGTTACCATGGTGAGCACGGAATAGATTAAAAGCAAATACTAATTTTACTAGCGTCAACCAGAGCAGATCCAGTGACCTTCTGCTTAGGCAAGCACACCTGAGTGTCAGAGGAAACCACCCTCCCTTGAGACTCACTGTCGCCCATGCAGGCTTTTAGGCATGTTTGCAAGCTGGCTGAGCAACCTCCTGAGCTCACACATAGAGCAGGATGCCCCAAAAAGGTAGGACAAGACTGTACTCCAGTATCCTCATTCTAATTCAGTCCAGGAAGGTACTGAGCGCCAAGTGGAAGTCTTCTTCCTTTCCCTTCTTCCCTCACCAGCTATTCCAAAGATCAAGGATAGAACTTTCAGAAGGAAGAACAGAGAGACTATGCAAGATCTCCTCATACCACTTACTCTCCCATTCACTCTCCCCACCTGGAAGCTGCATTCAGGGAGACAAATGACAGGAATAAGTTTTGGGGGCTGGTGGTACCATTTGTTTGTACTTGTAACGAGGAGGTGAAACAGGCCAGTGGAAAAGACAAGAAGCCACGGGATGCCAAAGGCAGTTCTCTTCTGTCCCCAGACAAGAACCAGGGTCCAGTACGCTTGGCCCCACATGACCCCAGGACATGCTCTACTTCAGCCATTGCTCTGGGCTGCCCTGTATTTGGTGGACTGTCACCGCAGCTCGAGTCACCAGAGCAAGAGGCCTGGCTCTCAGTTCTGGCTTTACAGGGCCGATGACCAGGGCAACAGACAGCATTCACGGAGCCAGCATGCGGCAGGGGCCAGGGGCCAAACATGAGCAGCCCCCAGAGCAGCCGAGCAGCTCCCGGGACAGACCCCGCAGAAGCGCAGTCAAGCATGGCTTCATGCTGAACGTGACCCGGAAGTGCTAACCGCTCCCTGGCTGAAGCCAGAAGGGAAGCAGCTGTAGCCTAGAATGAGAAACGCCAGTCATGGACTCCTCTGGGCCCCCTATTCTCCTTCTAGGTCAGAAGAGCTCTTCAGTCTTGACATTGACCTACGCCTCTCCCTTTCCCTGACATGCCCCCAAATACAGCATGTTCAATGAGCAGGAAACAGCAGACATCACAGGCTTCTGTAGTATTCTAGCAATGTGGTGATGGCTTTTTGGACTAGAGAGAACCACTAAAATGATTTAAGATGCATTTTGGAAGTACAATTACCACTTCTCACTGATAGACGGCACCTAGCTGGGAGTGGGAAAAAGGGCACAAAGATGGCTGAAGTTCAGTAACCAAATATTTCTTCTTATGTTCATTCATCAAATATTCAGTGAGCACCTAGTATGCAGAAGGCATTGTCGGGCTCTGCAGAAAACACCCCTGATCTCACAGAGGTCACAGGCTAGCTGCTGGACATTAAAGGAAAAAAGTAACCAAAAGGAGCAATAGCTAATATATGACATGTGCTAGGGACTGTGTTTCTATACGTATTTGGCTATTTCAGTTCTCACACTGTTATCAACCTTATATTATGGACCAGAATCCTGAGACCCAGAATGATTACATAACTCATCCACATATGCATAACGGAATGCCACCTAATTTGTCTGGGAGGGAAAATGTTCTCTTTTAGAAATATTAACTTTGAGCTGTCTGCAAGATATCCCAGCGGTGTTGTCCCAGAGGGAGTTGTATATGTATGTCTGGAAGTCAGGGTCAAGATTAAAGTCTGAGATTTAGACTGGAGCATCCTCAACATGTAGCCATGGTTTAAGTGAGACCTCCCAGGACAGAGAATAGATGGAGAATAGAAGACCAACCAGGACCATGCCCATAAGAGAACCAACATCAAGATGTCAGCTACAGAAAAAGGGAATGGCAGAGGTGACTAGCAGTGGGTAATAACTAGTAATGAAAGAAAGTCAAAAGAGAAGGTTCTTGAATCCGAGAGAGAGAGGTAACCAAAATGCCAATGCTCTGAATCTGAAAGGGACTGACTGCATTTGCTTTGAGTAGATATACTCATGGATAGAGCCATAGGAATAGCTAAGCACAGGTATTGGGGAAGAGTGAGCTATGATACATAAATCGAGTTAGTTATCTAAAATATGTCAAACATCCAGGTTACTCCACATCCCTAGGACCCTGGAAAGGACTAGGAAGTCGAAATATTTGAATCCTAACTTCAGAACAGTGACAAACATTTGCAAGACAGGTCAAACTTTATGTGTTCTCTCTTAATATTTGCAGTACCTCCAAACAAGATGAAATGCATTTGTAACTATCTCTTCGAAACTCTGGAGAAGGGCAATGGTTAAATTTGGAGAGGATGAAAAGTTCTAGAGATGGACAGTGACAATGATTGCAAACATTGCGAATGGACTTAATGCCACTAATGTGTACACTTAAGTATAGTAATTTTCATATTATATATCTTTTACCACTATAAAAATTATCTGGCTAATAAAAAATAACAGAAATCCGCTGCACTGTATCGATGTTTATCAACTTGACATACACAAAATGATATATAGTGATCTGATTTATTGTTCTATTTTGGAAAATGCTTTAAAAATGCTTTTTTCAGTGATAAATAATAACAGTCAACATTTGGGAAATTTTAAGCTATGTGCCAGGTATTTTGCTGATGTTTTACATGCATTATCAATTCACTACAAAAACCCATGCTAAAATACTGCCTTTATCCTCACTTTGTTGAAGGGGAAGGTGATTTACAGAGAGGTTAAGTAGAGCTGGTAGGTAGTAAGTTGAGATTTGACTGAGGTCCAGGCAATTCTGTTGCTAATTCTAAGCATTACATCACACTGATTCATCACACTTGTAAATTTCTCAACTGTTCTGTTCTACTGCTTAGAAGACCAAAGCATAAGCCCTGAAGCTGATACTGCACCTTTTGATGGAGCAGAAGCTAGTTTTGATATTAAACCAAAGATTAACATCAATCTGACTAAATGACTCTAGGTTGGGGTTTAGTCATTGACTCTCTCCTCTCCAACAGGTGAAGGCCTTGAAAATATTTACCATTATCTAAGTTAGAGTCTTGGGGACCATCTTGGAATAGAACTACTCCACCATTATTCATACCTGATTAGCCTTTAGGGCTGTCATATTTTTTTTAAATGTATTTCATATATGCCTCCTTCTATCTATGTCTGGTTCTCACACCATTTTCAGCCTATTTCTATCACGGCCTCATCACTAGGCTCACTCCTAACACTCCAGCCCCCTCAAAGCTGTTATCTGTAATTACCACCAAGAGCATCAATTTGTTGATTGAATGAATGGGTGGACAAATGGACATTAATGTCTGAACAAGGACAATAACAGTAGTGATGCAGGGGTGTACTGGAATATTTGGGCACTTGAGAAATGCTGAAGGGTTTGACTTCATGCTGGAGCTGCAAACAGTATAAAGAGTTTGAAGTAAGAAAGTGATATGATATATTCACATTTTAGAAAGATAGGTTTTCATCAACAGGGTACGTGTTTCTGTTTGTTCTATTTGTCCAGCCATGAATTCAAATATTGGCTCTATCACTTGCAAACTGGATGAACTTGGGCAAGTTAATTTCTCTATCTCAATGATCTCATCCATGAAATGAGAAGAAGAAAAATAACTTTCCAGGGTTTTTAGAAGGTTAAGTAAGTTAATACACATAAATCACTTAGAATAGTAATGAAAATAAATTAAGTGCTTACTTTAAAAAAAAAAATCTGGGCAGCACCCCACAATGCCCACTAGAGGCTGTGTGTAGTAGTAACTGTCTTCATCTCATGCACTATTGCATATGTCCATTTCTTCTTTATTAATGTTTGATCTCTCCTTTTCCCCAATCAGACTTTCAGTGGGTTTATATATTTTTAGTGGACTTTTAGAGGCTCTTGGAATTGATTCATTATTTCTACTATGTTTATTTTTATTTCATTTAATTCTGTTTTTATCTTGATTTCTTTCTAGTTTCTGTTTATTTTGCTATTTCATTAATTCTTGAAATGAACATTCCTTTTTTTTCTTCTTTAATGATGACAACTTAATAGAGGTATTTAAGGTTCCAGAATTTTCTCTGTGCATAGTTCTACGTCCCAGAGATTTTGTCACTGATTCTTTTATAATTTCTCTTTTAAGTTATTTTTTGTTCCAAGTTTACCTAGTAGTTTTTCAGAATTTGCAAGAAGATAAGATTTTTGTCACTTTTTTTTTTTAAAGATTTATTTCTGCATACAAGCTGGGATACAGGCCAGAGGCGTGGGGCAGCGAAAGGGTTCACCAGAGACAGAGCGGGGAGCAGAACAGGCAGATCAGAAACACACTGCTGAGGGGAGCAGCAGGCGAGGCAGGAGAGGTCTGCCCCACCATGTGGGAATCTCCCCGGCCGGGTGTCGAACTCGCGTCACTGCTGCCGACAGCTCCAAAGCGCAGCGCTCAACAGCTGCGCCACCAGGGAGGCCCGATTTTTGTCACTTTTTAAAAAAAGATTTATTGATTCATGCATACAAGCTGGGGTGTAGGCCAGAGGCGTGGGGTGGTAAGAGGACTCACCAGAGACAGAGTGGGGAGCAGAACAGACAGATCCACTGAAGGACACTGCTGATGGGAACAGTGGGGAGACAGGAGAGGTCTGCTGTATCGTGAGGGAATCTCCCTGGCCGGGGAGCACGAACTCATGCTGCAGTGGCTCTGGATAGCTTCATAGTGCTGCGCTTAACCCGTTGCGCCACCAGGGAGGACCTTTCGTCACTTTTTATTTTTTGTTGGATTATAATTAGAAACTTCCTTCTAGAACCACTACTTTTAACATTTGGTGGTTTATGGTCAAATAAATGATTAATTTTTGTAAATAATTAGTAGGAAATGAATACAAATATATTGCTCTCATAAATTATTGCATTTACATAATTTCCTTTCTTATCTTATTCAGTGCATTTAACCTTGAATTCCCCTGTCACGTAATCAAGCTGCTGAGCCTGCTTTCTTTCTGTTTGCATTTGCCCTTTTACTTTCATATCACTTTAACCCACCTTAATTCTCTTACTTTATCACCTTTTTAAGTATAGATATAGATATAAACATAGATACTTTAGTTTGTTTATTTTACATCATTATTTTCTCATTTTCCTTTGTTGATTTGATCAAATTGCTATTAATTCTATTTTATTTTACATTTCATAATGACTGGCTTCTTTGTCCCCTGTTCTTATAATCACAACAGCCTTCATTTGTATAAAAAATCAAGATACCAACTCTTCCCTTCACGAGTACATTTTATTCCTTCCCCTTGTTCCACAGTGAGTTTATTTCCCCCTCTCCCTCTACCTGAGGAACCTGGCTTTGCTAAAACCCATTATTACTTTTAGTTGTAGATTATCTGATTTTTCCTTACAGTAAGTCAGATATAGCTTCTCTTTTAAGGCTCTTTAACACTTACATGTCTGCAGTCTTATCTCATACAATTCAGTCTATTTTTAGAAATAGAATCTGGAGACTGGTCCTTTACTGTGTTCTTCCTCCCCTCATCTTCCTCTGCCTTACACTGTTCATTATTTTCTCAATTCACCCAAAAAACCAGTGATCCCTTTAAGGTATTTGTTAATTTGTTACTCCCTTTTGAAATGTCCAGCCAAGTCTCATACACCTACACTTCATTCTCATCATTTCTCTTTTGTTTTGCTTCTTATTTAATCTTGAGCTTTGAAATAATTCTTGCATTTACAAACTTGATCTCCACGGCGACAATCTCCCGCTTCAACTCTTCTACAGATTTGTTTAAAAAGGAAATCATGGGAGCTGAATTGTTGTTTTGGTGGTGGATGTTTTGTTTGCTGGTGGTGATGGGTCACTCCATGACAACATGTGTGTCCTGCATCTGGATCGCAGCCAATGTCTCTGTGCTTCTCACTCAAACTGGCATCCCCTTTCTGTCAAACACATGTTCTGTTTGCAGATCTGACTGGTCTCCCTTTAGGTCTGCTGGCTTCCTAAGATGCCCCACGCTAGAGGAGTTCATTTTATTTCCTCTTTAGTTAACCCGGGCAAATGTAGACATAACCACCTTTGTTGAAAAATGGTGAAGCCGAAACTAAAACACGTCACTCTTCCCTGCCTCCCCCAAAAGAACTGGAGTGACCCAGCACCCCTTGGAGGACACAGAGGGCTGAACAAAGAAAATCCTCTTTGTGAGCTGCTGAGACCTATACAAGCAGCACTTACAAAACACACAAAAATGGAGCAGAGAAATCTGTTTACACAGAAAGGTGAAGAATCCAGGGATAGCGGGAGAGACACCAGGCGTGAGGGGGAGAGCACTCTGAGAGTGGAGCAGGAGGTAATGGGAAGGTGAATGGTCCAAGGGACAAGATATGGTCCTCACGGGGTAGCCTGAAGTATGAGATCTTTTCTTGGCACCCCTCACCCTACACCTCTATTATCTAAAATATAGAAGATAGGAGTTAAGTAAAACTGTAATTCCTGGTCCTTGAAATTGATTGTAGGTTACTCCTTTGCCTCCTTTCTCGCATGATGCACACTCAGCTCTGCTCAGCCCATAGGAGAGCAGTCAGGAGGACCGCCTGCTCTGCTTCATGAGGTGAAGGATCGTCTTCCCCTTGCGGAGAGAAGGGATCCAGAGAAGAGTGCGGATTTCCAGGTGACTCTACCCACCATGAATAGTCATGGGAAAGAGACCTCTGATTTCCATTTCATCAAGGACAGAAAAGAATGGCTATTCTGAGATACAGAAGGAGGGCTCAGGTGTGCAGATCACATCAATAATAGTGATAATTGTGACCACCCATTGAACCACTACCCAGTGCCAGCCATCCAGCTTACATTGTCTAGCTGAATTCTCCAAGCAACTTGCAAGGTAAATGAGTACCAGGGGCATAAAAAACACATCCACGACCTCACAGTAAATAGATACTAGAGCAGGGGTCCACCCCAAGGGCTGTCTGACTCCAACACTCCCACTCTTTCCAGATGACCCCACACATTCTGTCACAATGAACAACATAAACGAATTCTCCACATAAATCCAATGTCATGGAAATGCATCCGACATGTGAACATCAAAAGCAACTTCGAGGGAAAGCTGCCAGACAGGCTCTCCTCTTTCTGCTGGGAAATTTCCCATTCCAGAGGTGGAACCCAATGTTAAAAGACATACTGTTCTAAATCAGGGCTCCCCAAAACAGGAGCCCCCAAAGATCTACCTCGTCACAGACCCAGAAATAACCTTTTTCTCAGAAACTCAAGAAAATGAGAACCAGCGCAGAAATCCTGGGAAAGAGCAATGGTGGGAAAGCTGTCACAGAGATAAGTGACCGTGTTGCTGACGCCACAGAGGTCTCAGTGCAGAGACATCCCACAAGAGAGAACTCTGCTCCCCTAGACCAAATATTTGGACTGTGACTACATCACTCTAAGACAGAGAGTGAATTGCAGTGAACAACCAGGACTTGATTAAGACAGATCGGAATCCAGGCTCCATACCTGTAAACTATGTTTCTTAACCTGAGCCTTAAGTTCTGCATTATATAAATATGAATCAAAACACCAGCCCACAGAATTGGAAAAATAAAATAACATTTATAAAAGTAGCTGCCACAAAGCTATTGTTTAATAAATGACAGCTGGCACACAATACATTTGAACACTATTTCCAAATTCATTTCTTCACAAAAATAGCCCTACTATAGCATTTTGGGGTTCAGGTTGGGAGACAAGATGAGGGAGATGCTGTACTGAGCAACAGCTGGTTCAAAGAGCAGAGGTTTTCTCTCTCCTTTAAATTCACAATGAACATTATTTATGAGCTCTGAGAATTCCTGTCATATTAAGAAAAATTTCCTAAGTTCACTTGCCCACTAAAATGTTTTCATAGTTCTGTAACACTGAGTTACACCCAGAGAATAAATTTTGAGAAAAACAGTATTTTTAGAGGAGATTTTCATGCTTTATACAAATGGTACAAAGTGTCAGAAAGAAATTCATTCTTTCATCATATTTATATTACCTTTATCAGAGGCACCTAAAAATACCCAGAAATAAATTGCCAGCTATTGAGACAGGCAGATCTGATCCTCACAGTACAGTGCTACAGCAGCCAAGAGGTGTGAACTGATCTAAGAAAGATTGAAAGCTACGATCAGAAGTCACAAAAAAGCAGTACCCAGCATTTTTTAAACTGAGAAAGACACTAAAATAGGCATCATCCTCCCAAGAGACAATGCCAGGGAAAGCTTCTCATCTGCACAGACCTTGGATTGTTTTCACAGCCCTCACCCTCTTCTGCTCCTGTAAGAACCACAACACAGTAAGTGAAGGAAGGAACACTGGGCTTGAAAACAAAACATTGCCCCACAAGCCCTGGCTGTGCCATTCACGTGGTCTTTTTCTCACTGGGTCTCCAGTGTCCTTAGCTATAAGGCAGATAAGCCATTCTGTTGATTGGATAAAATCTCGCATGCAAAATATTAAAGCATAGTCAATGAGCACTGCATTTAACTGAAGCATCAGAAGGTAGCCAAGGACCATAAAGATTATCTATGACAAACCTCTAATTTTACAGATGGTGAAAGTGAAGCCCAGAGAATGAAGTCTCTTGCCCAAGGTCACACAGGTCATTAGTGACAGAGTTGGTTCTTAAACTTGGTCCCCTGACTTTTAATCCACAGTTCTTCCTACTATGTCTCAAAGATCAGATTCATCTTTATGTGTGCTTAACATCAAATGAACAGAAAATTAAGCTGACTGCAGCAATGGCTCTCTAAGTAAATATGAAAGCCTCTTATCTAATATATTCAGGGAAAAGGAAAATTCTGGTTAATCAAAGAATCTGTCTCACGGAAATTAAAAAATTCTCCCCACAAAAAGGTCAGGGAGCCCTGATATACACATAGATTAATGACTTTCAAATCATGCGAAAGCAATACAGTTCACCTTTGAAACCAGGCTGGACATAATTTCCTCTGTCTCTGATGACTTTGGATTCTCACATTGCCTGAAGGCAACCACGATGAGTATCAATCATGAGCCTGCTGAGGGCATAAACTTAGAGCCCCACTCCGAGATGGCCTGGCGTGTGCAGAGCTGGGTAATAGAGCTCTGTGCTAATGGAAATCCACAGTAGAGGAGGGTGCTGTGTGCAGATTTATGGCCCATTTCCAGGAACTCGGTAATTTAGAAGATTTTGCACCTTTATTTTTAGATACTTAAGAGAGACTATTGCTTAATATTGTACCTAGTTCAGAATAAAACATCAGTCTCATAAAACAGAAAAGTAGTGGAGATAGTTCACGGAAACTCAAGACTTAAAAGAAATTTAGATGCCATCCATTTCCATTTCACCCTTTTAAAGATAAGGAAGCAGAAGTCCAAGAGATTAATTAGAGGCAGAGTAGGGACAAGAACCCAAGATTCTCATCTCCCTGCCAGACTCTGTGCCCAAAAAGATACAGAACTTCCCATTTGATTTTTCACTTTCACTCAGGAGACCCCACGGACTACTATCTAGAATTAAGGGTAGAATATTTGAGAGACCCCTATGTCTAGATTACAGGTGCCATGGAGAGCAAGGATCAGTGTCTGCTCTGGAAAATGAAAATACTTCCTCTTAGGTACCAATCTCCTGTCCTTGTGAATGTCTAATCTGCCTACCACGCAAGCTCAGGAATTTCTCTCAGTGCATGGACCTGTTGCCATGGCTTCCTCTGACGACATTCTGGCTTCCAATTTCCTGCTATCATCACACCTGGGGAACCTACTTCTTTTCTCACTCAAGAAATGTAATACTGAATCCACTGTCTTCTGAACCTAAATTATTTTCTGCATTCTCACCTCAGTTGGTAACCAAACCATATAACCCCAGGTACTCACAGCTGCCAGCCAGCTATGAGAGCGATGGAACCCGGCCACCAGCTGCAGGCGCTAACAGTAGAGACTGGGCCCCACTGAAAATCTGGAAGAAATGGAAAAATCCTAAAAAGCAATAGGAAGCCTATACAAGCAAAAAGATTGAAACAGTAATTCAAAATCTCCCAAAAAACAAAAGCCCAAGACTAGATGTTTTCACTGATGAGTTCCACCAAACCTTCAAAGATGAACATCTATTCTTCTTAAACTCTTGCAAAAAACTGAGGAAGAGGATATGCTCCCAAATATATATATATATTTTTAAAGATTTATTTTTTATTTATACATACAAGCTGGGGTACAGGCCAGAGGCATGGGGCGGCGAGAGGTTTCACCAGAGCCAGAGCGGGAAGCAGAACAGGCAGATCAGAAATACACTGCCGAGGGGAGCAGCGGGCGAGGCAGGAGAGGTCTGCCGCACCATGTGGGACTCTCCCTGGCTGGGTGTCGAACTCACGTCACCGCTGCCGACAGCTCCACAGCGCAGCGCTCAACCGCTGCGCCACCGGGGAGGCCCTCCCAAATATATTTTATGAGGCCAAAATTACTCTATTACCAAAATTCCAATGGCATTCCTCAAAGAAATAAAGCAAGTATTACTGAAATTTACATGGAATCACAAAAGACACCAAATAGCCAAAGCAATTTTGACAGAAGAGAATTGGAGGTATCATGCTCCTAGACTTCAAACTATAAGACAAGGTTATAATACTCAAAACAGTAAGTATTGGAATAAAAATAACCACAGAGATCAATGGAATAGAATTGAGAGCCCAGAAACAAATTCATATTTATATGGACAATTAAAAGAAGAAAGTCTCTTCAACAAACGGTGTTGGAATAACTGGTCAGCCACATGCAGAAAAACGAAACTAGACCAATGTCTCATGATATACACAAAATTTGATTCAAAATGTATTAAAGATAAAAAACTATAAAATACATAAGAAAACACAGGCAAAACACTCCATAACATTGGCGTCAGGGATGACTTTGGGGACCTGACACCAAAGCAAGGAAAATGAAAGCAAAAATAAACAAACGGGACTACATCCAACTAAAAAGCTTCTACACAAAAGTTACTACAATAGTATTTCTTCTGACATAGCTGTCAAAAACCTTGGACACCAAAAGCTCTCAATCACCACCTGCTTAAAACCCTTCAATATTTCCAGTCAAGATAAAATTTTCTCCCAGAGATATCTGAATGTTGGTGGGAGGTGTGTGTGCTAACATGCATTTGAAGAGGTATGAACGTGTACACTCCAATCATATACAGTGTTAAAACAACCAGTAGTGACATCAGTTAAAAAGATAAAATTTTCTTAATATGTTCTCATCCTTCCACCCACCCCTACATACATACTCATACACACAAACACACACTGTCCCAGGAGCACGAAACTGCTCCCATGGAACTGTGCTATTTCTTGTCTTAGTAACATTGATTGTGGTGGTCTCTCTACCCACAATGCCATTCTTGCCCATCTTCCCCAGATCATCTGACCTGAGTACTTTCTGCTCATGCTCCAAGACTCAACTAGTTACCTGTTCTAGGAAGCCTTCCCTGACCTCCACATCAAGCCCACAAGACATGTTAAGTACTCCTCTTCTGTCCTTCCAGAGCACCCTGAACTAATGTCCCTTGCTGCATTTGCTGCATCAGCATATGGTATCCACTGGAGTGCCTGCTTTTCCCTGATATACTGTGAGCAGTCAGGCAGCAAGAGCAAGACTTTGGCTTGTTCCATTTTTGTATCCCCAAACACCCAAGACACTTAGCAGGCTCTCAGGAAGTGTTGAATTAACAAACCAGCAAACTAATAATCAATGGCTGTTTTTCCATCTTTCCCGTCCTTTCCAGTTAACAGGGTATAGCTGAACCCTCCGTGGGCGCACCCTGGGTGCAGAACCGTTCTGAAGAGGGTAGAAGGCACAAGCGTGCAGGCGTCCACATCATTTCTGATGAATGGACACATTATTTCTCCCATATTGAAAATGAGGTGTGTGTTTTATTTTTCTTTCAGATGCTGAAAACATAATGCAACTGAACAAAGCAAGGAAGAGGAGCTGCTACCAAGTATATTTTATAAAACACAAAAATGTCAAGCACCAACAAGGACTCTGTACAGTTGTGTAGCCCTTGCAGGTCACCCTTAGGGCCATAATGGCATCCTGTCCTAAGAACAATCCTACGGAAGTAGTCAGAATCCACATTCCCCCCATTTCACTGGTAACAAAACGACAGCTCAGAGAAAATAGCAAGCATCCCGAAGTCCAAAGGTTAAAGACTCAAATACTACCACTCTGATGTTTAGTCCCCGGCACCATATTGTCTCGACATGTTTTCGTTCCAAATAACAATCAAAGCAATCTTATCTCTGTGAGGTGACCTTGACTGCATCTTCCTGGAGCTAAGGGGAGCCTGCTCGGTTACACATCTGCTCAGCCCCACCATCCTAAGCCCTCCTGTCTTGTCTTCTCCTCAGGCAGGAGGAGACAGCCCATGAGGACTCAGAAACAGATCTGCCCTGAAACGCCTCCGGTGGCTGCCCGACCCTCGCCTGTTCCTGGTTGCTTAGCTGCAAGAGAGAAAATTAGTATCCAAACACGTATCCTCAGGTGGAAGGAATAATTCATACAACAGGTCAAATCCTACCCAACAGATGTTACTGTACAGAAATCCTTGAGTTATGAAGAGATTCTCAGGCTTCACCTATGGTCCATTTATTTTAAAAACAGCCTTCACTGTTTTCGTACACTCTCGTGGAGCAGAGTTCCAAACATGTGCACGCATGTGCGCACGCGCGCGCACAACCCCCGCCCCGCTTCCCCCCCCCCATCATTATTTTGAGTTATTTTGTGCTATGTTATTTCTAGACTTTTTTGCCATGTAGATTCATGAATCCCCATTACAGGTCTGTAAGAGTCCTAATCTCTGTACTTTAACCGAAGAAACTCAGACAGAGCTGTGTGATGAGTTTGCATGGACAGCAGTGTACTCCCAGTCATGAAGCTGTGCTGAGTTCAATACTTAATCAAATCATGGCTTTGCCGCTTGTGACTTCCTGTGAGGCCCTGGCTTTCTTTAGCCCCCTCTCCCCTTCTGTGAAATGGAGGTGACAATGATCACTTGTGCCACCATGCATGGCTGTTTGAGACCTGTCTGTGCTTCAGGAAGCAGGTGGAGAAATGAGTGTGGGAAGGAAACAAACAAGGTCCAGTTCACCTGGACCCAGCGGCACTCACCTGGCTGTGTTCCCCTCCGTGGCTGAGGGCTGGCCGTGCGCTCTGTGCCACCAGCCAGGTACTGGGGACAGCGTCCAGCAGTTGCCAAGGAAGGAGAGAGCTCATCACAGCCCTGGAGGAAACTAGGCACCCCTGCAGGCCTTTCCACATAGCTTTGTGGTGAGAATTAAATAGGATAATATGTGTAAAGCACCTAGAACCTAGTAAGTGTGGAATAAATGCTGATTACAATAACTATTCTGGGTGGATTCAAGGGTAGAACGCAGGATTGGTGAGGTCTCATCTAGTGTTTTCTTTCTTAACCCTTAAGTATATTATTACTTTGTTATTCTCTCCCCAAAATAACAAACTAATGGGGAATACTGAATAACTATCATAATTGAAAATACATATTAAAATGAATACATAACAAAATAAGAAACATTCACTTTATGAACACATACTTACTAAATATTTATAATGGACCAAATACTTTTTAGCTGTCATAGAGATAAATCAGTATTTTCTGCTAGAATTTTCCATTATTTCAGTTACAGAGTTGATACAATATAACTTCAAGACTTCTTGGAGAAAATACCAATGCATGCTGACTTGAGAAAGGGGGCGCGAATCTGAAGATTGATGTGCCCGTGCCCCACTGGATGCCCAAAAACAAGTCTGTATATCAGCCCTCCTGTCCCAGCAAATTCCAAATCTCAAGATATAAGCGGGTCAGAACTTGCCGCTCCCTCGCTTCCTTTACCAAGCAAGACTCATCAGCCCTCATTCGGTCACAGGACAAGGTTGTAAGTGATGGGACAATGGACAATTCTAAATAGATTAATAGTGCCGGGCCTGTTAACTTGCTTATCACGGTCTGCTCAGTCTGCTCTGAATTTGAGTCCCAACTTCCCTTTGCACATTGTTCAAGTCCCATCTGCCCTTCTCACCTTTGATTGTCCTGAATACACACATCTACCTGGCAGTTGGGACACTCTTTCAGACCTTTCAGGGAAGTGCATCCCTCATGGCATGCCACCCAGAGCCCGCTGGAGCCAACTTTCCTTTTCTGGAAACCAGATTTTCTTGGCGAGCCAACAAAATGTCTTAGGAAGAGTCGAGGCCTTGGTTCTTGCCACCACCCTGTCATTTGCCAGCTGTGTGAGCCCAGCCGATGATCTCCTCACCTCACATTTTTTTGCTATATTCAAGAGCCATCTGCGTGCATCCTATCAAATGCTGTGTCAAATTTAAAGTTAGAAAATAAATTTAAAAATTTATACCATTCTGTAATTGGAAATGTATTATTCTCCAGGGCCCCTAAAAATAAATTTATCACCGATGATACAATTTTATCTGTGAATCTGCTAATATGACACCATGTATCCACACTCTGATACGTACAACACTGGGGGAAACCTTTCAGTTGACACTTATTTTTTTAAGATTTATTTTATTTATTTATGCATACAGGAACTGGGGTGTAGGCCATAGCAGCAAGGGGTGAGAGGATTCCCTAGAGACAGAGCAGGGAGCAGAACAGGTGGATTGACTGAAATACACTGCTGAGGGGAGCAGCGGGAGAGACAGGAGAAGTCTGCTGCGCCATGTGGGAATCTCCCTGGCCGGGAATTGAACTCGTGCTGCAGTGGCTGCTGACAGCTTCATAGTGCTGAAACTTAACCCCTTGTCCCACTAGGGAGGCTCCCTCAGGTACATTAAAGCCATCTGACCTTTGTCTCCCCTTTGGACATCTTGGTGAACACAACGAGAGTTTGTGTGTCTTACGAGGGGCTCTGAAGCTACTGTGAGTCTTGTACTGGGGCTGATGTTGAAGGCATCGTCAGCCTTGGTCTTGTCATCCATGTTTTCATCAACATCAAGGTCTTTTCGTATCTATTTCAAGGCGGCAACTGAGTTGATATTACTGTCTTGCTTCTTCCCCTGCCCCAGGAAGCCCTGCGGTGGCACTGACCCTGCTGGACTCAAGGAGATTCCGCCACTCAGCCACAAGTCTGTGCCCTCTGCACAGAGGCGTGCTGTGCATGCCCGGGTACCCACTGTCTGGATACACCTGCTCTGACTTCTGTGGTGGCCATGAGGATGCGCATCCCAGAACACGCAGCTCAGGGAGTATGACTGACAAGCCCTCTAGCTGCTGAGCTCAGAAGTTCTCAGCAGGGCGCCTCCCTGGTGGTGCAGTGGGTTAAGTCTCATTCTGTGAAGCTGTCCACAGCCATCGCAGCACGAGTTCAATTCTCAGCTTCCCACATGGCGCAGCAGACCTCTCCTGTCTCTCCCGCTGCTCCCCTCAGCAGTGTACTTCAGTACATCCGCCTGTTCTGCTCCCCGCTCTGTCTCTGGTGAATCCTCTCACCACCCCCACACCTCTGGCCTACACTCCAGTTCTTGGATGCATAAATTAATAAATCTTTTCAAGGGCCTCCCTGGTGGCGCAGTGGTTAAGCGCTGTGCTGTGGAGCTGTCGGCAGCAACGAGGCAAGTTCGAAGCCCAGCCAGGGAGATTCCCACATGGCGCGGCAGACCTCTCCTGCCTCGCCCGCTGCTCCCCTCAGCAGTGTATTTCCCTCTATCTGCCTGTTCCGCAACGCGCTCTGTCTCTGGTGAACCCTCTCACAGCCCCACGCCTCTGGCCTGTACCCCGCTTATATGCATAAATAAATAAATCTTTTTTTTAAAAAAATAAATAAATCTTTAAAAAAAAGTTCTCGGCAGGGTCTGTGCTGAGCGAATGCCCAGCATGGCTGCCCGCAGGCAGGGACTGAGTATGCAAGATACCAAGACAGCCCAGTCTCCCAGATTCCTCCAAGGGTCTGCTCAGGCCTGGGACTCCCTGGCGGCCTGCCCACCTCCCTTTGGCTGCATGGCATTCTGCCACATTTCCATCCAACATTCTCCCCCTCTCTTCATCGGAGTTTTATTTGTACAGTATTCCCCATCTTAGCCAGTTTCCTTATTACTCTCTCTTACCCAGGCAGTCTACCTAATACAATCCTTGCATATTTAATACCACGTTGATGTCTGCTTCTTGAAACACCTGACCTTGAGCACACAGCTCCCCTCCTCATCCTGGGTTTTTGTAGGAGACTTTGCTCAGCTCTGAGCTTCGTATTTTGTCGCTGGCTTACTGAATGAGCTAGACTCTAGAGAAATCAAGTTTATTCTTCTCACCCCTATACATCTGCGAGCCTGCCCTAAGGACTCATTTTTCTCCCCACCCCTGCATACAGTCTTGGGCAAGTTTAATATCTGTTAAAATTTGGTTTTATTAAGAGAAATAAAATCCAAAAAAATAAATGGCTCAAATAAGATAGAGGTTTATTTATATCTCCCATAAAAAGAGCTTTGGGATAAACTACCCAGAGCTGATTTTGCAACTTCATGTTCCTCAAGGATTCAGGTTCTTTCTAGCTCACTGTTACCCCAAATCTAAAGTACGATGTACCACTACCTCCCACTCCCCCATCTTAATGACCAAAATGGCTGCTGGAGGTCCTGCTACCACACCCACATTACAAGTAGCATAAAGAAAAGAGAAGAGGAAAGGAATGCGTTAGAAGATTTAGTATCACACAAACTTGGGGGCCAGCTAGAGTTATCTTGTGCCTGGGTTCTACTAATAGGATATGACAAGAACTGATATGAACAACTTTCATGTTTTGAAGTGACCTCCCCTTTGTGCTAGTCATTAGGATCATGTACATTTCACTGTAGTATTGTACTTCCTGTCTCGGAAGTCAGGCGTGGTCATGGTATCAGTTGTGACCAATAGGGCAGACTCATTTAATGGCTGATGCAAGATTTCTAAGGTGTCCTTCTCCTACCACAGATACTAGCAATGCCATAGAGAGCACAGGTCCATCCTCTGGTGTCCCTGGGTGAGAGGGTCAGAAAGCAGTGACCCACAATCAACATGTCACATGAGCAAAAACGAAGTCACTAATATTTTGAAGGTGATTACTAACAAAACACTATTGCACTTATTCCAATTAATTTCCTCCCCCCGCCCTCCATTTTCATGTTCACTGAAACTCAGACGAAGCGATTAGCCAACATGGATCATATAAACAACATCCTAATGACACAAGAACAACAAGATGAAAGGCACTTAGGTCTCTAAAGAATTCGAGAGTGTTGGGCCTCCCTGGTGGCACAAAGGGTTAAGCACACAGTGCCGTGGAGCTGTCTGCAGCTGTGACGTGAGTTCGATGCCCCGGCCCGGGAGATTCCCACATGGCACAGCAGACATCTCCTGCCTGCCCGCTGCTCCCCTCAGCAGTGTATTTCAGTCGATCTGCCTGTTCTGCTCCCCACTCTGTCTCTGGTGAGTCCTCTCACTACCCCATATCTCTGGCCTGCACCCCAGCTTGTATGTAAAAATAAATCTTTTTTTTAAAAGATTTAAAATATATCTAAAAAAAAAAAGAATTCCAGAGTGGAGCCACATACCACATCTCTGTGAAAGAGAAATAAACTTTCATTTCATTGAAGACATTCTATTTTATTGTAGATGAACCTATAACCTAAAAAGTAGTCCATTCCTCCTCTAGCTGGTATCTTACTCAACACCAAAGAAATCCTAAAAGCCCCTTTGATTACCAGTACATTACACATTTTGAAGTTCTTACCAGATCAAAAATAAATTTACCAGGACATTTGTAAGTGTATTTGTACATGCCATTGCTCTAATTATCAGCTCTCAGGAAGTGTTAAATGAAAACTTTAGAGAGATAGCCAGTGGGGAACTCATTGTTTGTAGCAGAACCCCAGGTGAGGTTAAAGAACACATAGGTGAATGATATAGAACCTTTGTTAAACTAGTAGTCATGTAATCACATGTAATTATATTGCCTTAAATTAAGAAACAGCCCATCTCTCCAATTAAATCATGCTGCAAATAAAGTCACATAGATGATATATAGTCCCAAAGTGTTTTTATCGCTTATGATGCCATCTGTAAGGCTGCAAATTTTCAAAACAGAAATTACAACTCAAACTGAATTCAACAAGAAATGCACTAACTGGATCCTCTAATTATAAAACTAGATATGTGTTTAGGAAAAGGTTGACACAAGAACTAAATCAATGACCAGAACCCAGTTTCTCTGTGTTCATTTTCTGGGTTCGCTTTAAGGTGCTGGCTTAAATGTCTAAGGCAGCTACCTCCCATTTCAGAATGGCTGTCATAAACTACATATTCCCATGTTTATGTCCATCCAGAAAGAGTACACCACCCACCCAGCGAATCTGAAGATGCCTGACTGATCTGGCTTAGGCACCTGACCACCCCCAAGCAGAGCAGGTGGGGACTGAGCCACATGCATCACCATTTTGGAGTTGACTTAGCACCCTCTAAAACATCAGAAAGAGCTAGATATCTGTAACACAGACTGCTAGGTCTTTTCCTCCCACACAGGGAGCTAAGGCGCATCTCCCAGTTTATCTTGTAGCTAGGTGTGGTCCACACTAAGTTGTGGCCGGTGTCATGTAAGGCTTGCCATGCCCATCTCCCATATATGATCCTTTCTACCTTTCCTCTCTATCAGCTAAAGAGAGCACTCTAGAAACTTAGAGAAGGGCAGAGCCAAGGAGACAGAAGAAGCAAGGATCTCTGAATGAGTTCGGGTTATCTCAGAGATATTGCTGAGGTGTTTTTGATTGTTTGTTTGTTCCAGACCATCACAATAAAGCAAATATTGTAATAAAGTCAACCAATTTTTTTGTTTTCCCAGTGCATATAAAAGTTACGTTCATACCATACTGTAGTCCACTAAGTGTGCACCAGTGTGTCTGAAAAACACACTGTACAAAGTTGAATTAAAAATACTGCAAAAAGTGCTAACTGTCATCTGAGCCACCAGGAAGTCATAATTGTTTTGTTGGTGCAGGGTCTTGTCTGAGTTTTGATGGTCGATGACTGATTATGATGGTGGGTGGCAAAGTCTAGGGTGGCTGTGTTCCTTTCTGAAAGATAATACAATAATAAAGTTTGCCATTGACTCTTCCTTTCACAAAAGATGTCTCTGTAGCATGTGAGGCAGTTTGGTGGCATTTTACCTACAGTAGATCTTCAGAAGTTAGAGAGAGTCCTCTCAACCCCTGCCTCTAATTATCAACTATGTTCATGTCATATTCTAAATCCTATGTTGTCATTTCAACAGTTCAGAACTTCTTCACCCATAGTAGGCTCCATTTCAAGAAACCACTGCCTGTGCTCATCCATAAAAAGCAATCATTTAGTCATTAAAGTTTTACTATGAAATTGCAGCAAATCAGTCACATCTTCAGGTGCCACGATTAATTCTAATTTTCTTGCTATTTCTACCATGTCTTCAGCTACTTCCTCTATGGAGTCTTTTTTTTTTTTTCATTTATACATACAAGTTGGGGTACAGGCCAGAGGTGTGGGGCGGTGAGAGGGTTCACCAGAGACAGAGCGGGGAGCAGAACAGGCAGATTAGAAATACACTGCTGAGGGGAGCAGCGGGCAAGGCAGGAGAGGTCCGCCGTGCCATGTGGGATTCTCCCCGGCCGGGCGTCGAACTCGCGTCACCACAGCCAACAGTTCCACAGCGCAGCGCTTAACCACTGCATCACCGGGGAGGCCCCTCTACTGGAGTCTTGAAGGGTAGGAATCAACTTCTTCCAAACCCCTGTTTATGTTGATTTTTTGACCTCCTCCTATAAATCACAGTTGTTCCCAGCGGCATCTAGAATAGTCAGTCCTTTCCAAGTTTCAATTTACATTGTCCAAATTCATCAGCAGTATCACTGTCTGTGGCATCTATAGCCTTATGATATGTATTTTTTAAATATTAAGACTCAAGAGCCAAAATGACTACTTGAATGGATACTGCATTATAGGCATGAGAACATTAATCTCCTTGTCTGTCTCCATCAGAATTCTTGGGTGACTAGGTATACTGTATGAATAGCAGTTTTTTTTAAAGGAATACTTTTTCCTGAGCAACAGTTCTCAATAGTGGGCTTAAAATATTATGTAAACCATGTTACAAACAGATGTGCTATCGTCAGGCTTTGGTGTCTTATTTATAGAACACAGGCAGAGTAATCTGAGCAAAATTTTTATCGACTCTGGGATTTGGGGAATGGCAAATGAGTAATGGCTTTAACATTTACATCAGTGGCTACATTAGCCCTTAACAAGAACTGACTTCTCTTCTCTCGCTATGAAAATCCTAGATGGCATCCTCTGCCAAAATAAGGCTGTTTCATATACACTGAAAATCTGTTTAGTGTAGCCATCTTCATCAATGATCTTAGGTAGTAGCTCTTTTAACTTGATGCAGCTTAAGTTGCATCAGCATTTGCTGCCTCATTTTGTACTTTTATGTTATATAGATGGCTTCTTTCCTTAAACTCGTGACCATCTTCTGCTAGCTTCCTCACCTCTCTCAGTCTTCACAGAAGTGAAATGAATTACAGCCTTGCTCTGGAAGAGGTTTTGACTTAAATATTTTGGCTGGTTTGATTTTTATCCAGACCACCAAAATGCTCCCCATATGAATAAAAAGACTCTTTTGCTTTCTTATCAATCATGTTTTCACTGGAGTAGCTCTGTTCATTTCCTTTAAGAATTTTTCCTTTGCATTTTCAACTTGCTAATTGTTTGGTGCAAGATGTCTAGCTTTTGACCTGCCTCAGCTTTTGACACGCCTTCCTCACTAAGCTTCAGCATTTCTAGGTTTTGTTATAAAGTGAGAGATGTTATCACTGAGCTTTGTTTCAATATTGTTGTGTCTCAATTAATTGGAAGGAGAGGAGAGGAAGAGACACAGGCGAAAGGCCAGTCACTGCAGCAGTCAGAAGTTCTCAGTCTTACAGGGATGTGGCTGATGGTACCACAAAACAATTACAATAGTAACACCAAAACTCAGCGATGACAGATTAGCAGAAAACATAGAGTGATAATGAAAGAGTTTGAAAGTTTGTGAGAATTACCAAAATGGAACACAGAGACAAGAAGTGAGCACCAGCTATTGCAATCGTGGTACCGACAGACTTGCTATTGCCACAGGGACAGTCGTCACAAATCTCCAATTTGTTTAAAAAAAAAAAGCAATATCTATAAAACACAATAAAGAGGGAAAATAAAATGAGGCACACCTGTAGAGGAAGCCCCATTCCCAGGAAAACCCACACTAGGCTTGGACATGAGCGAGCATTCACTTCTTACAATGCTTAGGCATTGAAAATTTACCATTGATTGATTGCAGCAGTCATCATTGCTCTGATACAATACTACAGAGAATGTAGGCGTGATGGTTCCAAGAGCAGGGCAAATGGATGTTGGACAGCCCCAAATAAGCAACATCCACTGCAACAAGGGTTTTTAAAATTTGGATTATCTTTAAATAAAATGGAAGCAATTATGCTGCCAGAGACATCTCAGTCTATGTCCATTTTCTTTTCTAGAAGAGGAGTGTTGTAATGACTTAGCCACAAACCAAATAAACAAAGCAGCAATTGCCTCTTGTGCTATAATAAGCCTTTGCAAACATGCTCTGCATTTGCACATGGCTTCCTTAATAAATGGATGCTATTTTCTTATGTTCACCAGCAGCCATAGCAAGTAAGAGAGGCAATTTAAATTTGCTCTGCATCTCAGAGAACCACTCTTCAATACAACTAGCATTTTCTAAAATGAAAAATGTATTTTTTCTAAAATCTCTTCCTTTGATTTTAATGTGTAAACACAAAGCAGGGGAAGAAAGCAAAAGCCAAGAGGCATAGAGAAAGCAATATAGAAGTGGTGAACCAGTTTCAAAGTCATCGAGAGGCAAAGGGCAGTCTCTAATTGAAGCCCAAGTCAAATACTTCTTATCTGAAATGGAACATGCTGAAGGTCGAGTGAGATTGGTACCAAAATTAAAGCAGGAACAGACAAAACAAAAAAATCTGGAACGAACTTGTCAGATAACAGACGAGTACATGCTTCACCTGGAGAACGCCTTTCTCTTTAGCTGGATAAATTCTACTCCTCTTCCAAGCCTAGCTGAAACGGGCCAGACCCTCCTCACCTCCACGAACTTACTCCTCCTTCTATAATTACATTAATAACCACTACTATTCTGCAACAGTGCCTCTCAATATAATAACAGAATTACCTGTAATAATTTAGGGTCTGTCTTCCTCTCTAGAGTGAAAATTCTTGGGGGCAAAGACCATTCTGGCTGTTTGCCTGATATTTCCAGAGTTAAAACAGTGCTTAGTACATTGTCGGGACTCATTCATGCCAGTGCAGCCTGGTGAGTGGTGGGGCTGGCAACAAACTGTTCTAAAAGGATCGCATACCTGAGTGTCTCTTAGCCTGACATTTTCTTTAAGCAAATTTTTGAAAAGGAAACACAAACAAACCTACCTAGAAACCAAAATATCAATAGAAACACTTTTTTTAAATCATCAAAGAATTATCTGTTTCTTAAAATACTTGGAAAGTTATGGAAATTCCCCTCAGGATTCTTTTCCTTGGGGACAAATTCTATCATATTACCGCACATGGATGACTCTCTCTGAAACCATAAGAATTAAGCTAGTATAAACCAACCAGCTAACCCCATCACAGTACATTCATCCCCTCATTTCTTTCCCTGGGGAAGGACTATGGACTAGCCCACAAATGTCAAAGTCAAGCTCTATTCAATCATTCAGGCTTTGTCACTTCTCTGTCACATTGCCCCCATTTCCTTCCCCGTCTCAGAAAGCCCCAATTTTCTCATTTGTACAATGACCTGAATGCCACACTCAAAAGGGTGTGAAAATGGAGTGAAAAAATATGGAAAACAGCTGAGCTCTGAGTATCTACAGAAGTAGCCATCTTCTGTTAGGCTTTCTTTCATGGCCTTCCTGTCCTAAGTCTCCTCTGCCCTTGATTCTTACTGCAGGCCTTTCTCCCATTTACCTCCTTATTCAAGTCCACTTCGAGCTTACTTTTAGAGTAGAAAGGATCTGATCATCTAATTCAGGCAGAGACCTCAGGGGCTGATGACAATTTTTTTTAAAAGATTTATTTATTTACACATACAAGCTGGGATGTAGGCCAGAGGTATGTGGGTAAGAGGGTTCACCAGAGACAGAGTAGGGAGAACAGACAGACAGACTGAAGTACACTGCTAAGGGGAGCAGTGGGTGAGACAGGAGAGGTCTGCTGAGCCATGTGGGAATCTCCCCAGCCGGGTATTAAACTCGTGCTGCAGTGACTCTGGATAGCTTCACAGTGCTGCGCTCAACCCGTTGCACCACCAGGGAGGCCCCTGATCATAATTCGTTAAGCTCACATTTATTGACAATTTATATGATCTCATTTCATACAACATACCTATGAGAAGGGCACCATTTATTACTCATCTTGCATGTGAACCCTAAGGTTCACAGAGGTTAAAAAGTAGCTTGCTCAACTTCACATAGCTTGGAAACGGTAGACCTGGAAGTCAAAGCTGGTTATGCCTGACTCCAAGTTTACACCTTTCGACCAGTACCATGCTGCCTTTCCACTTCTCTAAATTTCCTTCTCCAGACAAATTGCAACAGCTTTCACTGGTAAATTGCCTAGTGAGATGCCAACTTTAAACCAAAATTGTGTTACTACAGGTGGCTGGCATGAAATGGTTAATTCACTAATGACATGTCCAAGCATATCATATTCAGCCAGACTATTTTAATAGCTGATGTAAAATCAGAGATGGAGAAATATTTCACTGAGTTGGATATACTTTCACTGAAGTCTGAAATTGGTGAAGACAGTAGTTTCCCTGAAATTAGTACAGTGTCATCCCTTTAACCTAATCAATCTAAAAGTACATATTGCATAGAACCTTCTAGAAAGAAAAAAAAAGCTCCCTCTCAATTATCACTTTCACAACTCACAGGACCCAGAATTTTCCATTTCATGACTCTTCTATGCATTTAAACTCATGATCTTCATATTAATTCTTCCAAAATGACATTTTATCATGGAGAGCATCTCCATTTAACTTCCCTGTGTCAATATTAATGATGGCATTTACGTGTTTATTAGGTAGAAATTGGGCCCTGACAATCAAGTAGTCAATTCCAAGGCCCACGAGTTCATTCATCAGGACTCCTCAATTGCTTTTTTAATTTCTTCTGTTGACACTGATCTTGTGTGAAGTTATTTATAAAAATCTTTATGAATCTTAATCTCTATAATTAATGACTTAATTTTAACAAGTATTACATAGATGTTATCTCTGAATCCATGACCTGAGGTGGTAAAGATTCCTATCAGATAGCAACAAGATTCATTTAAAAATTTCTCATTTTGTGATACTTGTTCTATTTTTGAGCAGCACTAAGGGTCAAATCGAAATGAAATGAGAAGTGTCTTTCACATTAACTGGTCTTTATTGAGTTCTGAGAACATTTATGTAGATCTTTTTAAGCAACCGAAGAGTTGAAAAAAAACAAACCACCTAAAGGTAGATGAAGAATATCTTTATGTGTGCCTACAACAATTATACTGTAAAAGATGTTTTCCACTGCAGGTAAAAAGATAATATTCTATGTTAAAGCCCCAACCTAATATTTTTAAGTGAAAAGTAGAAACTTTTCTTAACTGGAATGATCTTAAAGTTATGTTCACTCAATGATTTCAAATTGACCAAGCACAAGATAAATAGTGCTTGCCCAATACAGAATTTTAAAAATAGGAAAATGTTACCAAAATCTTGAATTTAATTTTTTTTGAGAAGTCAAAAGATCTAACACCACCACACCACACCTTCTCCTGACAATAATGGCTCCTCCTGGAGATAGTCTGTGAATACTCCATTTGTCAGAACCCCATCATTTCTGTACCTGGTCCATTCCAGTACCTGGTCTCTCCTTTCTCTCACAGTATTTGTCTGATCTTTGAAGGCTTTGAGACTGTCAAGGCCTATTCTTGTTTATGGATTTCATTGTATAGATAAGGAATCTAAAAACTAGAGAGATTAAATAATATGCCCACCCAGCTAGGACAAGATTTGTTCCCATTCTCCTAACCCATTCCATACTATTTTTCTAGTGCAAATATTGCTATTAACAATATATGCTGGACATATGGATACATATCCTCGTCGAGTGAAATGAACAGGTAAATATTATTGTGCTTCTGCTCTTATCAAAGATGATCATAATAAGGAGGTCCTAATTTACTGATCTTAACAGAATGCTTTATCACGTACTGATCTGTCATCAGAAAGAAATACTAGCTGTGAGCCTTGAACACAATGAGAAGATGTGACACCATATTATACTGATGTCTGTCTGATTTCTGCAGTAGTGTCTCTGCAATACTCTAAACACCAGTATTGCTAAGCCCAGGAAACTGAACACACATAGTCTTAGAAAAGGCTGATAATCAAAAGACTAAGGAACATCTCCAGCAGTAGGAGAAATTCTCTTCCTCATGAGTGAGGCCTGAACTTAATGACTTGCATCTAATGAATAGACTCTGGCAGAAGTAATGGCATGTCTCTTCCAAAGATTAGGTTTTAAAAGGCAATGGCTTTTGTCTTGGGAGGTTCTCACTTGCTTGCTCTTGGATTGCTTACCTATGAGAAGCCGACTGTCATGTCACGAAGAACCCAGCAAAGACAGTCATGTGGCGAAAAATCAAAGCTCTCCAACAATGTACAAGTGTACTGGAAGCAATATCCTCCCCCACTCTCTACTCCAGATAAGACCACAACCCAATCAACAGTTTGACTGTAACCACATGAGAACTATTAAACTGGAAGCATCCAAATAAGCCATTCCCAGATTTATGACCACAGAAACTGTGAAATAATAAATGGTTGCTGTTGTAAGCCATTACATTTGGGGTAATTTGTTATACAGCAGTAGTCAAATAATACAGACTCTGGGGCCATAGATAAAAATCAAGGATTCCTAAGTTTCCCATGTGTGGTTAAGTTTTTACTGTGTGTGTGTGCACGCGCGAGTGCACATGCGTGTGCATATGTGTAGTACATGCATATATGTATATATACACAAACAATTACATACGGTATGTATTATGTGTGTGTGTGTAGTTGTGTGTCTCTGTATACACACATACATGCATGCATGCATATCAGAAATGTGTTTTTCAGAAATGGGGGAAAAAATATTTTTAAGTAAAACAAAACTGACTCTGCCTAGCTAGATGATCATGAAACAATACTCAGCCTTGATTTCCATATCTGAAAAATAGGGCTGGCATTCTTACTGCATTTTATAAACGACTCTACTTTTCTTCTCAGATGTACTTTATTGTAGTTACGAGTTGTCCTTGTCAACTCTGAGGTCAGATCAGTTCCAGTGGGCTCAAACCAAATACCAGCCAGAAAGTCATCCATGCACGCTAAATGCCTAGGCTTCATGGTGGTAGCTATGGAGCCCACTCTAAATTAGGCTCACCTTCCCCAAAGAGCTTACCCAAAGCCACAACTTTCCATGGGCATAGGGTCATCTTTGGGGCTTAAAGGGCCTGGTAGCCAAGAACATAAATTCTCTACTATTGTTTTCTCGTAACTACCGGTTCCATAGCTTCTACCACTGGTTTCCCAGTCCTTCTGCAGGAGCCCATTAAGTCACTTTGCAGTCAGAGTAGCTGATACAGGAAATGCATTTTGTGTAATCACCATTCCTACAGACTCTACGAAATCTTGGTGTTTTATCAATGTTTGTGGACATTAGATTAACTCATTTGTGAAATGGTGTTTATAGACACTTTTCTTGTAAAGATGATATGTGATGTGTCCAAATGGCATCTATTCTTCCGGGGACAACGATTAGCTAAATCTTTGCTCAAGAAGCTTTTATCCATTGAAGATGAATAGAAGAAAACTACTTATTTTTAGCCAAGGTTCAATATTTTAAACCATCATCCTACATATTATGACTTTTCTCTGTGTTTTCACAATTAACATCTTTGGCTTACGGCTTACTCATTCCCTAAAGGCAAAAGGAATTTTCGCAGAGCAGCTTGCTCAGAATTATTTATAGATGTGAAAACTTGCTATCCAAGGTCGATGATAGCACTGTCCAAGAGTCCCAAGTGTTTGTGTAGGAGGCTGTGATGGTTTTTCGGTGTCATCAAGCCAAAAAAGGATGCCTCAAAACCTATTCACAATTTGATTAAAATAATTAGAACCTATTTAAACTTGCTCCTCTAACAACCTTTTATTGAACATGTTTCTGTAACAAGGAAAAAGATAAATGAAAAAGTTAAAAGAAAACAAACTTTTTAATTTAAATAATTATTTTAAGTTATCTTTATATAAGATTATAATTTATTCTTTTAATTGTGGTAACAGGTCTTCCCATCATTTATCACTTCCAAGGCACACCTACCACCAAATCACCATAGTCTAGCACCACAGTCCACTGTGCTCTTTGTTTCCTCCCCTTCCCGACTCCTCCCCCGTTGGAAGCCTCCGTTCCATAGTTAGTTTTCAAGGGTCTGCTTTTAAGGTTGTCTTTCTCTCATTCTTAGTTTGGTTTCTCCATATTCCACTTATTAGTGGCACCATTTCGTATTTATCTTTCTCCTTCTGAAAGGAGAATAAATAGAAGATAAATGCCACACTTACCCTCAGGTAGATTACAATCTAGTGAGAGAGAGATATTTAAAGAAAGAATAATAATGCAATTTATAAAAATCAGTTAAGCATACTGAGAACTAGAGGACTGGCTATTGAAAGCAAAAAGGAAATTCTGCTTAAGGTGACAGTGAATTCCAGAAAGAGTGTTTAAGTTAAGCTTGAATCATGAGCAGGCAGAGTCTGATGGTTGGAGAAATGCAGAGGTTGCCAATTCTCCAGGACTAATCATACGGATAAAGATAAGAAGGTGTAGAATGCAAGGAAGCGTTTGAGTAGCCTCAATTGTGTAAAGCTTAAGGTATATGAAGATAATAGTGGGAGATGAGGATGAGACAGAAGAATGAGCCCAGACCAGGATAAACATCCAGAATGAAGAAACAAAGGTATAAGCTAGGTCAGTGGGTTGAAATTAATAGGAGGTCTACCAATTAAAAAATGACTGCAAAATTAAGGGGGAAATGTCATAATTAGGCCACTGATTGGACATGTGTGTTATTTTGTTTGGAGGATTTTACTTTCGGTTGAAGCACAAAGGTGACATACAGGAGAAGAAACAAAAGAAATGAAAAAAATCAATGGTAAGTTAAGCATGTGCACATATGAAGGCGAGAAAATATACCCAAGGATTACACAATTAAATATATATGTGTATAACTTAAAAATATATAATTTAAATATATACATTTAATTTAAATATATGTGCATATAATTTTTAAAAAGAGAGAGACCAACCTTGCAAGCTGACCATCGAGCAGAGGCATACAGCAAGGGAAGGAGGAAGGGTAGAGCAGAAGAGGGAAGAGCACAGGGACTGTTCTGATAGAGCATGGGTGTTATTGAGGTGGGAGAACTATAGGGACTACACCAGAGAGGAGAAGTCAAATACTGCCCCAAAATTAACAAAGATGTAAGAAAATAATAAGCCATTTTTTAAAAAATAAAAGCTGAAATCAATTGCTCATTAAGGGACTAATTCAATAAATTGTGGTGCATTCAAATCACAGAATACTATAGAGCCACCAAGAATGATAGAAGCTACTCCGGTTGACTTAGAGAATAGCGATAATATGAGTGTGTCTGGAGTGAACTGTGATAGAGAAACCGGAGAAATATGTCCCAGTGAGAGAACAAGATCCCTATGTCATGCTACTGACTTTAAAACTCTATAAACTACATGATTAAAAAGTTAACAACCACGAAAGGTAAACCCTATAAAACCCATGCTATCTTAATTCATCTAAGACAGCTTTGATTTCCCTTTTTTACCTTCCCTTATATTCCTGATGCCCTCCTCACTTCTTTTTAAGGAATCTAAGAGCAGGATCCTGTTATAGAAAGATAAATACCCAAGAGATGAGACAAAACTGGTATTTGCAGCTAAGTGATCATTGTACTTAGTGAAATTTGTACTTTAAGTGAAATCCTTAAAAAAATGTGGCCAAATCAGGCATGTGCACTCTGATGAAACTGCTTTTCCAAATATGCTACACTGTTCCTGGGTAATTTGATTGTGGTGACATGTCAGTCCAGCTGTAACTGGTTTTAATTAGCCTTCCTACAGCTGTAAGATTCTTCACCTACATGCAAACTGTCAAAAGATGGGGGGAAGGAAGGGAGAAAGGAAAGGATGTGAGGGAAGGAGTTGGAGTCATTTTCCACCTTCCTCTGTAATGCCAGGTAAATTGTTTTCGACCTTTCTTACAAGCAAGCGCCCTACTTTCCAGTATAAATGAGGGGAAATATGTCCCCATGGCAGCTCTTAGAAATGGTTGATCCCTTCAGCACAAACTCAAACAATGAACTAAATTCTGTCTTTTGTACAACAATGTGTGGTTTCTAGGACACAGGGGAGAAGAATCTCTACATCCCCTCCCCAGCTCCTCGTGCTAAAACATTACTTGGGTAGACTGCCAGAAACTAGGGTAAGTTCCTCTAAATCAAGCAAATCCATTTAAAGATGCAAATGTTTTGTATCCTAAGCATACAGGGACTATGTCTATATATGCGTCATATGTTCCACAAAACAGGACAATTTTTGACTGATTAAAATAATCATGTATATATTTAAATTTTATCCAAGATAATATTGTTGTTTAAATCTAAGACTTTTCAGCCATATGAACTGTTCCAGGAATTCCTACCTCTGAGCAGCCACTGCTCTCAAAATCAGAAGTTGCCTGGGAAACTGACCTCACTGGCCCTGTATCACTGAGATTCCATGACACTGCACGAGAGGGATCACCCAAGGGCACCCCAAGACAAGTCCATGCCAGACCACATAGTCCTGTCTTCCTTCCTCCCACACAACTATTCGGCTCCTGACCACAGATCACTCAGACACAACGCATCCCCCACCACCCTCTTGATTGTAGTGGAGACACAGTAACCACTGCAAATGAACGCATGAAGTTGACAGCTCTCACTACACCCTCAATCCATCCCCTCGCCCTGAGAATCCCTGTCCGAGTAGACAGGTATACCCAGACCCTCATCTCACAAAACGAGTATCTTTGAGGGACAAATGAGACATCAAGTCATTTAGTTCAACGATCTTTCAGATACAAACATAAATTTGCACTTATGATCCTCTACAGGTGTGAAACTGAGGCAGCTTCTTTCATTCACCCTTGGCAAAACAAATTATTCCAATAGTCTTCTTTTACGTGGAATGGAACTGTCACTCTGTTCAATACTTATTGCAAAACCTCCACACAAATCTATTTAACAAAAAGTTTCTCCATCCCTCGACCACCTCAACTACTCCCATTAATTCCAGTTTTATAGTATAAGGCTAATTTTCCTTTCTCATACAATAGCCTTTGTATATTATAATGCATCTCCTCCCACACCCCCACAAATACACACCAAGTCTTCTCAGCAGTGTTCTCAGTAAACACCCTCAATTCCTTGAAAAATTCTTCTTCACCAATGGCTTCATATTGTTTCACTATCACTGTCATGTGAATATTCTCAAGAAAATCCCCCTTATTATTTATCTGTGGCATCCAAATCTGAATATAATACCCCAGAAGTGGACTGAGTGGCTAGAGTACAGAAATCTTGTTCACTTTAAATGTTACGTATTCAATACTGCTACCAAAGATCAAGAGTGCTTTGTAAAACATTTATAATGCTATAATGGCCTATTTTAAGTTAAATGATGTAAGATAGGCTTTATATATACTAGGAAATTTTATCTTCTTGATCCTCTACTACACAGATAAACTGCGAACTTACATGCATGACCCTATCGTTAATTTGATATTATGTAATCAGCTGTGGCCTCTCCTCTGAATTTAACTGGCTGGCTGTGACCTATCCTCTGAATTTAACCCCTCCAGTATATGTCTACAATGACGAATCTCTCTTATTAACTACCACCCAGGTTACGTAGTCTAACTAAGCTGAATTCACAACCTCTTAACAAAATACTAATTTGCTGCAGACGTTTGGGTATATTGCTTTTCTTTTTAGTGTAATCCTCTTACACTATTCCTCATCTCACAATAGAGGTTATCACCACCTATCTCTTCAGTTTTACAAGTTAAGGATCTATGAGGAATCCTTGCCTTTCTCTCCTGCCATGCTTCATTCTATCAGTCCAAATCCTATTGAGGCTTACCTTCTTAATGTCACTCCTATTAAGGCTCTCATGTGAGGGGAACATAGTGCACTCGTTGCAGAAAGAAGATGACGTAGGTAGAACCAGACAGCACAAGGTGCTGTGTGATGAGAAGGGAGCTGAAAGAATGGCCAGACGGTACAGAGATGTGCTCACTGTGTTGCCCATGACTGCAAGTCTAATAGCCACAGGAACCCAGCAGAAGCCATCAAGCAATGGGAATGACAGGTATAGGTGCCTTTGGTTTGGTTTGGTTTGGTTTTAGAAGGTCATTCTGGCTTTAGTGTGAAAAATGGACTGAGGTTCCAAGGGTAGGACTGAAGGGAAATTTGCTTGCATTCCTGGAAAACATCTGAGGACATATTTTCACAGCTCTAGATAGCTCAGGTAACTTGCAGTATCGTTATCATACTACTACTGCTATTTGGAAATCAAATTTACTTACATTTGTTGCTTGCATTTCAGACATCCTCTCTCAATACTCACCACTACTCTAGGATATACAAGATACTAAGCCATTTCGGCAGATGGGGCAAGGAAAGCTTGATAGGTGCACTATCTTGCCCATGCAATTCTCCCCAATTGAAGGTGGGCCAACCAGAACTAAGACTCCTGACCCCTGGTCCAGTGCCTTGGTCTTTAACCTCTGTGCCCATAGCCAACCAGTGTCTTTTCATCATGACTCATAAACTGGGTCCTCCTTACTGTTCCATTTTCCAAGCATGAAAGCAGATGTGAATGCATTCACAACTATCTGGCCACAAAAGTCAGCTGTCACTCTTGACTGTATCCGTTCAGAACAGCCGAAGCCCCAGGCGTGGACTTACATCCCATACTCCGTGGTCAAAGGAAGAAAAGAAATTCTGCAGCGGTTGCTTCATTTGCAGTGCAGGGAATGGGAATACCATTCCACCAGTAAGTTAGACAGTTTGAAAAAATATTAGTCTCTGAGCTTTGTGCCTTGTCTTTCCCCCAGCAGGCTGTATGCTTCTTTCTGCTCAGCATAACAGACCATTAAACATGTTTTGTCTAATGTAATGCCTCATGTAGCATGTTCACTCCCTCCCATCACATTAATCACCAGTTTCTGTAATATCCTGTTTGTTAAGATGAAGCGATAATGCAAATCCTCATGACAGGACTCCTCAATTAAAGGGAATTTGTTTCCCCTGCACCTCAGCACAAAAGGAAAAAATGAAATGACAGTGAAACAAGCTAACGGACATTTAAAGATGCAAGGAAGAAATACTTCCAGTTGTTGACAGGAGGGCAGGAACGTGAATTGTGTAAGAAAACCAAGAAAGACAAAAATCCCAAGTCCCAAGAAAGACAACTTGAATTTGCCATTCAAGTTGTGACTTGGTGCCTACTACTCTCCTTGCTGATTCATTCAGTCACTCACGCTGAGTGAGGAGACAGACACTGAGCAGAGAGGGGGATGTCAGGATGACAAAGAGATGTGCCTGCTGCCCAGGGACAACTACCTTGGTTGCAGGACAAGTGCCTTGCACTAGTCAGGATGCTGAGTACAAGAAGGAATTACCCCCATCCCTCTGACCCAGACAGGAAAGAGAAAGGGTCAGGGCACTGGACAGTCCAAGTGCTTCAGGGACTTCTGGATTCAGATATTTAAAGAGCCAATAAAATTATGTTTCTCTCCATCAAAATGTCCTTTATTCTGTTTCTGTTTCTGTTACTGTCAGCTCCGACACTTGGTTGCAAAATCTCCTCCCATTGCTCCAGGCTTATATTCTGCTAGCCAGCAAAAGCAGGGAGAGTCTATTCAAAGGGAGAGTCACTTTCCAATAATTCCCCCAAAAGGACCAGGCTTGACTCATCAGACTTGAGATATTTGTCCTTTTCTGAACCAACTACCATGGTCAAGGATGTGACATCATCAAAGGGCCAGGAAGGAGAATGGTCAGTTCCATTTTAACCACATCAGCTAGAATGTGAACTAAATAAAACCATCAAGGGCCTCCCCGGTGGCGCAGAGATTAAGCACTGCACTGTGGAGCTGTCAGCAGCGGAGACGCGAGTTCGACGCCTGGCCGGGGAGATTCCCACATGGTGCGGCAGACCTCTCCTGCCTGGCCCACTGCTCCCCTCAGCATCTGCCTGTTCTGCTCCCCACTCTGTCTCTGGTGAACCCTCTCGCCGCCCCACACCTCTGGCCTGTACCCCAGCTTGTATGCATAAATAAATAAATCTTTAAAAAATAAATAAATAAATAAAACCATCAAGGTGTCCTTACAAGACAGCTGCATGATGGCCAAACCAGAGAGGCCCGGACAGCTATCTCTGCACTGACAAGCCCTGAGGAGTTACAAGTAGGAAAGCATGAGCTGAACAGGGGAGGAACTGAGCAGGAAAAGAGCGCATTCCATCTCGGGCGGGAAATCAGGAGAGATTTGCTATGCTTGAACTGTTGGGTGTTTGTTATACTCAACACCTAAGTAGGTGTTTGCTCCACCTTGAACAGAAAAGAGGTCACTTCCTAAGCCAAACGCTGGGCCATGGAACAGCCCAGCACCCCGGGAGAATGTAGGGGATTCCTCCACTTTGCCTCCTCCATCTCTGTGGTCCCTGAATCCTTACAGGTGCATCCGCCTCCATCTGCTGTGGGTCCTGAGCTGACACTGAGAGCAACGTGATGTCTCTCAAGGATCGGCCCCTCAGCCAGAGAGGCTGAGTGTGGTCAGGTTCCCAGCACAAAAGAAAGCCACAGAGAGAAGAGCTGGGTGCCAGGGATGGCCTCTTGGGACACCATCACCACCAAGTACACAAGATGAACTGTCTGCCTGGTCTCTTACGCCAAGTTCAGTCACAGACATTTTCAGAGCTGCTGCTATGAGAAGGAGCATGCTGTAGGCCCTGGGCATAAAAGATTAATTTCTAGCTGGACAGGGGCAGAGGAGAAACACATAAACAGACCAATGCATAAAGTCACATCTGAAAGTGCTAAGTGCTGCAAGGAAAATAAAGCTGCTGAATAATGGCCTAACAGCCAGGGAGGGAGCAATTGCGTAAAGGAGATGGTTGCTGAGCTAGTGTGGTCAGGGGGGGGCTTCAGAGCCCACCGTGGAAATGACACTTCAAAGGCACGAAGCCATGCACAGCCTCGCAAAGAGCATCACCTCAAGCCAGCGGCACAAAGCTGATGCACCGTGGCGTGAAAGCAAGTTCTGATGTGCCTGAGGGCTGGAAAGAGCATCTCTGTCATAACCCTGAAAAATCATAGCTTTCGCTTGAACCACAAACCATAATAAGGCCCCAAACTTTCACTGTCCCTTCTGCAGGAGCCAGGTGCCTCCCCCAAAAGCAAGCGTGAGGGTCATAAGCATCTCCAAGGACCACGATTTTAAAACCTTACTCGCGACACCTCAGCAGACCCTCAGAACACGGAGGGGGTCAATGCTGTCACCATCATTTTATATTTAAGGAAAGTCAGACAGTGGGACAGGAACCCTGCAAGCTTTCCAGGGAGACCCCAAAGCCTGTATCTTCCTCCCTGCGTCATCGCTACTGGAATAAACTGTCTAGATGATAAATTAAACGATGGAAAATACACTGCTAATTTTTCCCAACAATTATACTTCTGGGTCTTGAATTCTTCTAGTGATTGCAAGGGAAAGGTGTTAGAATAAAGGCCCAAACTCTTGTTTTTAAAGGACTCTGTATTCAAAATCTAAATCACAGTAAAACTGCACACAAATAGGAGCCTTCCTGGTGGCACAAGGGGTTAAATCGAAGCACTAAGGAGCTATCTGCAGCCACTACAGCATGAGTTCGATCCCCAGCCAGGGAGCTTCCCACATGGCGCAGCAGACCTCTCCTCTCTCCCTACTGCTCCCCTCAGCAGTGTATTTTAGTCAGTTCGCCTGTTCTGCTCCCCACTCTGCCTCTGATGAATCCTCTCACACACACACCCCCACACCTCTGGCCTGCACCCCAGCTCTTGTATACATAAATAAATAAAATAAATATTTAACAAAAAATAAAATAAAATTACACACAAATGGGGCAATGGGGAACACAATTAGCCTTATAGCAAAATGGCATGGTCCTTCAGTACACTCACTTTTTTCTTCTTGAGAAAATTGGTAAGAAATTAAGCACTCTCCTATTTTAATGCTGGGGAAATAGGTAGAAGAGAATAAAGTAACAGCCAAATAGGGTGCGTACACTAAAATAATATAATTAGGACCTTTGTCAAAAGCAGGAATTGAAAAATAAGAGGCTAGTCGATGAGCTCGTCATTGTTTGCAGCGGCATTTTTAATATGCTTTACAGATAACTTCTTTCTAAAGAAGATCTGTTGCCGGCAGGGAAAACAAAAAGATCTATGGTCAAATAAGTTTGGGAAATTCCACATTGTCGCATCATTTCTCAGAGACACTTAGCACATTCATGGCTAGGCAGATGCCTGCGATAAAGAAACCTTTTTCATTTTGCTTAATCCAACACTGCCCAAACTTATTGAACTCATGAACTCCTCTCTCATTACCACGGAGACGACTCCCTGAGCCAGCAATCCTTAAATCCACTCAAAAAAAAAAAAAAAAAGAAAAGAAAAGCTGGCCTACCAGAAGTTTGACAAATAGACGTTCTCTTATCTCACTCTGCTGGCCCAGGGGCTGTTTGCAGTACAGGCCAGATCTGCTCGCACCACACTATACCCCAAGCCCTCAGTCCCTCCCTCCACATATACACACTCTGATTCTAACCTTGGCCATGGAACTGGCTTTGACCAACAGGATGCAGAGCAGACGTGCAGGCAGAGACTCGCAAAGCACTTGTGCTCTGCGCTGGCCCTACCCTGGGTCTCTTGTAACCATCACCACGTAAAGAAACCCACACTAAGCTCCTGGAAAGTGTGAGAGAACATGTAGCATCACCCTCTGAAATCTCTCCTCAACTAACCACCCCCTGCCAACCAATTAACTCATCAGCAAGTGAGGTCCAACTTCAGATCAACAAAAGAAATGCCCAGCTGAGCCCAGTTCAACTTGTCAACCACAGTCCAACTTGTGAACTGAAAAGTTGTTTTTTGAAACATTACGTGTTACCAGTTTATTATGAAGTCAAAGATAACTGATATGCCCACTGGCACTGTGCCCTAGGGGAAAAAAACTTAAGGAAAATGGAAATTCTTGGTTTCTCTATTAAATGCTCTTTTAGGTCACAGTATTATCTCCTATAATGTTTTGAAAATGAAATGCAAAGGTTCTTATCACAAATCCCCTTCTAATAGAGGGATGTGAACCTGAATCCTAGATCTGTAATTAGTGACACCGCCTGGAATTAGCTTGAAAGCTTGAAAAGGTGTTTACCTTGATCCCACCGCATCATTCCTTCATGTACTAATATACCTCCCTTTGTCAAAACAAACACACGGGTTCCAATTATCATAAACCAAGTAAGTACATTACAAATTTTAATAGGCTTCTAACCCTCGTGAACAATTTTGATCTAGGGAACCTTAAAATTAATAAACTGTGAAAGGTGCATCTTCAGTCTTTGTTGGATGAAAATGAACATTAATACCCTGCTGATGCATCATTAACACATCTCAACAGTAAGAAATAAAACAACACTGTTACTTTCACTAGGAGACGCTCAGTTAATTAAGTTAATGACGAAGGTCAGAATGCTGGAACTTGGGTTTAAGGGAACCACAAACCTTATAAATTTATTAAATACTATTTCCATAGGTAACAGAAAAACTTTTTTTAATGATAGCCAAAATAGCAAGGGGGAAGTTTACAAGGAAGGAAGAGGAAATATCAGCTCAGAAAGTCATCCCAGACAAGTCTTTGTTCCTAGTACATACTGTAAAAACGTAATTCCCAGCTCATTAGGGAGGCAAAGGTATGAGTGGAGAGAAATGCTAATAATGCATTAGCTCAGTTAGCTAAATTCAGATGGGGCAATACCAAATGGACTGATGGAATAAGCCATAAAATTTTAAATTCCAGGCAGGCTACTGCAAAAGGCTTTTAAAGAAGAAAGCTAGTTTCCATCCTCCAAAACCACAAACTGGAAGCTGGGAATTATATATCTGAGTGGAATGGCAAAACTCTAGAGAAGTTGATAACCAGAAATCTGCAGAAACAAAGGGTAAGGATCCACTTTGTAAATCAATATCTAGGAATGTTCTGATCATAATGTACAACTTAGGCCTCCCTGGAGGCCTAGGGGTTCAGTCTTAGTGCTATGACCATGACAGCCGGAGTTCGATCCCCGACCAGGGAGCTGACCCACATGGCACAGCAGACCTCTCCTGTCTCCCTGCTGCTCCCCTCAGCAGTGTATTTCAGTAGATCTGCCTGCTCTGCTCCCCACTCTGTCTCTAGTGAATCCTCTCACCACCCCACACCTCTGGCCTACATCCCAGTTCTTCTACAGAAAAATAAATAAACCTTTAAAAGAAAAATGTACAACTCATACTGGGGTAGATGCAGGTAGATTAAGTAGAAACTAGAAATTTAACTTGAGGAGACCACAAAATACCTACTAGTTTTCAAAGGCATTAACGCAACCATTCCCTTTGTTATGAACAGCACAGCTTATCCATTCTGTTGGCGTGCACACGTGTGGCTTTCATTTTGTGATATTTTTAAGCCGTGTTGCTATGAATAATCTTGTAGGTATCTCCTGGCACACAGGTGCAAGTTATTTTAGGACTGTAGTTGTCATTTAATCACCTGGAGAATTTTTGTCCTGGTCCCATCATAAACCAACTAAATGTTTCAAAACAGGGGGTGGAGGGTTGGGAGAGGAATGGAAAATTGATGTCTCGCATTTATTTCCAACATTTAATTTGTAAATGCTCCAATTTCATCAATGGTACAAACTGTTATTTTATATTTGTTTTCTTTTTCTTTCTGTTTAGGTCTATATCTTGCATTTAATTGTTATGTCTCTGGAGTCTCAATCTAGAACAGTCTCTCTGCTTTTTCTTTTCTCTTGACACTGACTTTTAAAGGGTCAAAAAGGGGGATATTATACAATATCCCCATTCTGGATTATTTCCTTAAACTCATTTATGTTGATCTCCAACCCTCTATATTTCTTGTAAACTGTATGGTAAGTACAGAAACTTTGTTAGATTCAATTTAAACCATTTTTTTTTTCCAAAAACCACAATGAAATACCGCCTCACACCTCTGAGAATGGCCCTTATTTACTGTGGAATAGAGACAGGGTTAATAGAGGGGAAGTTGCCTTGCAAGGCAATCAAAGAGCCTCAAATGACCCTAAGGGAAATCTGAAACTGAACTGACCTATCAAAACTGCCCCACACTGGACAACAGTTGGTCTTTGTATCCCTTTGTTTGTATTCCCTGGAATCTGTCATTCCATGCAAGCTTCCCTTAAGACAGTACAAATTCTAAGGGACAGGTCACTGTGGGTTCTCACCCAGGTGCTCACAATTTCAAGACGCCACTCAACTCAGAGTGCATCAACAGGGTTTATTAACCCTTTGCACTCCGAACCATTCTGGACATTGGCTACCAGCTACTCGACGCTACTTTGCGGTGGAAACGTGCATTTACAGACCCTCGTATTATTTAGTATAATTTTGGAACCTAGTAACGTATTATAATGATATTGGACTTATATGAATTGGGTGACATCGAGGAATGTATATTTGCAAAAAAAACAATATTTTATTGTTTTTAATTTTGTACAGTATGATAAGTTTTGTAACACTCCCCAATATGCATTGCAGGCTGATTAGTGCACGTTCTCATCCGACACAAAACCCGCTGACATCTCTTGTATATATCTTAGTAATTTTACGATATTTTGATTTAATTTCTTGTGCCATTTCAAGATAAAACTTCAGGGAAACATGCATGTCTCAAAAAGTTGCATTGAAATAACTCAATTCCCCATAATCACTAATAAACTGCAATGTCCCCTGAGAGGGGACATCCGAGTGATATGCTAGAATTCCGATGTCCTCTGAGAGGGGACAGTGGAGTGCAAAGGGGTAAACTGCAATGTCCCCTAAGAGGGGACATCCGAGTGATATGCTAGAATTCTGATGTCCCCTGAGAGGGGACAGCGGAGTGCAAAGGGTTAACAAAGGGATAATTGGGTGAAAAGAAAGAGTTTCTAATGCCACAAATGGTCAGCAGTGCTACCCCAGATACTGTTCAGTAGTCCAATGCAAAGGATGCTCATACTAGATGGCAGTGTCCCTTGAACAAGAGCCACTGTAAAGTGACGGACCAGGATCCAACTCACAATAGCAGTTGGAGGTGATCATAGGTGGTGTTGCTAGTGCCATCACAGCAACCAGCAACACCTATCTGAAAGCCAGGTTGGCCAGTGCCAGATACCAGACCAAGCAGTATCAGAGACAGTACCATAGGGTCAGAATTGGTAGACAACACTCTGAGGTAGCTGGACACAGCTCAACAGTGCTGGTCACCACTGGTCAGCAGGTGAGGGTGCCAGAGAACAGGCACAAGTGTTACAGCCCTTTGAGAGCTGTTGGCATAAGCCAATAGCAGATAGACCTTTTAGAGATGTGGGGCATGGGCCAACAATGCCATCTTGCAAGTGATGTCAGTGTCAGGGCCAGAGGAGGGAGCAGCAGTCAGGCTGCAGTTTGAAACAGAGGTCAGAGGTGAAGGTCTTCAAAGATCTGTATCTCAGCAAATCTTCTTGACAAACCTCTCTGCAGAGGTATTTCCAGGAGAAGGTCACAGAGATTCTACATGCCAAGCACTCTGGAACTTCAGCTTATATATCCTTCAGGGTACCTGACTTTCAAGCCTGGTTGGCCCATTTACAATAACAGAATGGTGCCAGTGAAGCTCAAATCTGATTGGCCCATTTACAATAACAGAGTGGTGCCAGTGGAGCTCGAATCTGATTGGCCCAATTACAATCCTGGCACAGTATGCAAAAGTGAAACCCTGGCCTGCATGTCTAGACCTAAACCAATGCTGAGGTCAGCCAGTCTCATCAGCTGTGGGCTCAGGGAAGCCATGGCTGGAGCAGGCTTCAGTAGGGCCAGATGCTAGTCTGAGTGGCTTCAAATCAGGAGTCACAGGGCTCAGGGGCCATTGCCACTGTCAGAGTCCAACAGGTTGCCATGGAGGCTGCCACAGTGCAGCCCAAGCCAATACAGCTGAAGCATCAGGCTGGCCTGCAGGCTGCATGCACTGAGGGCCCTCAAATCCCATTATGACCCAGGGTAGCAGCAGCCTCAAAGCCCTGTTTTACCCCAGGTGAAAGGGTGTGATCATGGACTCAGGGGTTCTCTGTAGCTCAGGCAGTGCTGACAGCTGAAGACTGCAATTACAGCAACCCCAGCAGCTGGGATAACAAGGGCTTCTGAAAAGAAGGATCTGGTGGCACATGTCCATGGCTAATAGAACCAGCTCTTTGAAACAGCTAATAAAATAGATTTTCATCTGACAGATTTGAGCCAAAGGTAAATAAGATAAACAGCTTAAAGATATTTAAGAATGAAAATAAAACTAGAGATAAAACAGAATATTATGAGCAAATTTCTGCTAGTATATTTGAAAACTATCCCATATCAAAGATGACACTATAGAATATATAAATTCATTCCTAAGCAAGCTAGCAGTTAAAAATCTACCTCCCCAAAATAATGCTCAGAGTTTTACTAAACAGTTATTCTAAAGTTAAACTCAGACTAAAGATAAGAAAACACTGCTAAATACACTTTTAAATTTTAAAATAATACATCATAGGATCCCAATTTAAAAATACATTACATGTTATATATAATATAGACTTGTATTGATATTTATTGATACACATTTATATATAGTTTCTATTATGTGTAATTGGATATTTTAAGAAACCAAATATCCATGACTTAACAGTGGCTAAGAGTGATAAATAGGTAAGTTTTATCTTATTTTCATTTTTTTTTTGTATGCTAGTAATTTCTATGATTAAATGTGTACTATTTATTCAGGGAAATTTATTATTTTAGTAAAACTGAAATATATCTCTACTCAGTACAGATTCTTCTTAACAAATTCAGTTAAAAGACTCAATAAGATTCTGCTAAATGCCATTATTTTGGAGGCATATGATCCAATGGGCACATTAACTGTCTACTCATTGAGATTTTCTAAATTTTACTTTCTCAGACAAAAAATAAAAAAATTCATGGAGCACATTCTCTCTTCCTTCTCACAAAGCATTAAAGAAGGATTGTCAAACTGGGTCATAGCTCTAGTTTTGGTAGTTATTGGCGATGTGATTTTAGACAAGTCACTCACACCACCTGGTTTTCCATCTCTTCCTCAATTAAAAAAGGCACTGGATTTTAGGATCCTGATGTCCTATCTCATTATGAAATCTGTTGTTCTCTAAATGCCTACCCTGGTCTTTGTAGAAGATCTAAACGCAAATCTTCCATTCAAACAAGGTGTTACATTCCTATAAACCATAGTTGACATATGGATACATGTAATCACTCAATCTCATAATCAATTTCAGAACAAAAATTTTTCTGACTATAAACTATAAAACCAAAATATGCACAACTTAACAATGATTAACTATGAGTGGCAAAAATATTTTACTTCCTACAAAATGCAAAATCTCGCATAAATTGAATGAGAAAAAAAATTTAATATCGTATTTGCTCTCAAAAACAATTGCAGCTTATTGAATAATGGTAAATGTAAAAAAAAAGTCCACAATGCAAGTTGAAAAGTATAAGATACACAGTATTCCCTTGACATTTGAGAATTTGTATTTCAGTTTTTAACTATTCACAAGCAAGTATGAAAGCCTGGATGCTGCCAAGATATTTTTATTGGGGAATTATCCAGAACACAGATATTGAACCTTTTTTACAGAAGTACCTTAGCCAAACTGACATTCTGGAAGCTTGTTTTAACAGATGTCAGTTGCCAGTATAATGCAGCACATGTTATATCTTCAATAAAATTTAATGATCAAATTAAATAAATTACATTTATTTGTATGTATTTTAATCACTGCCTCTGTAATAAAAGGATTATAGTTTCAAATTATTTTCCAACATCAGTGTGAACTTCCTCTTGCTTTTGCTGGAATCTAATATGAAACTGTTTGTCTCTGAGATAACATCTTCAGGAAGATAAAAGCATTTATGGCAGACTCACTGGTAATTTGCATACTTGATGATAATGGCGGCTGCATATGTCCTGAGCAAAGACTCGGAAGTCAAACTGCTTGCACGTCAATGCCTTTTGTAACTCTCAGTAACTACATGCTACATTTCTTTGCAAATTTTCATTGGGTCACTTGGAAAAAAATGGAATTTAAATAATGACTACTTCCTACGGTTGTAATGTGGATTGAATAATTAAATATAAAGAGATTAAATCAGTACTAGTGCATAGTAACTGCTCAATAATGGTAGCTATCATTGTTGCTATCATCACTGCCCCCCACAACAATCACGATATTTACTATAATATTTACTATATATTAATATAGTTAATTAATATAGTAATTCTCTTATATTAATATAGTATATTAATATAGTTAAATATAATATTATATATAATATATATATTATATATTATATAAATTATATAATATTTACTATAATATTCATACAGAGATGAGAAATTTGGGTGTGGAAAAGCCAAACATTGTGTCCCCAAGTCACAGAGACAACCCAGTGGTGAAGCTGGGATTTCAATATAGGTTGTTTAACTCCCTAAAACACCATCCTGGTCATACAAGCAAAAACATTTGTCAAGCATCAAATCTGCTCAAGGCTTTAGTCTAGATACTAGGTACACAGTGGGAATCAAAACTACCAGTTTCTGCTTAAATGCAACTTACATTCTACCAGGAGATAAAATAGTAGGAGTATACTCTTGGCTCCTTTGTTGTAGGTCAACTGTCCATATAAGTGGGGGTTTATCTCTGGGTTCTCAATTCTATTCCAATGGTCTTAGTGCCTATTTTTATTCCAATATCATACTGCTTGGGTTGCTATAGCATTGAAGTCTGGGAGTGTGATACCTCTTTCCTCTTTTTTATCAGGATTGCTTTGGGTATTTGGTGTCTTTTGTGGATCCATAACAATTTCAGTAATGTTTATTGCTATGAAGAATACCATGGAAACTTTAGCAGGGGTTACGTTAAATCTGTATATTGTTTTCCGTAAGATGGCCATCTTAACAATGTGAATTCTTCCTATCCATGAGTATGGAACATCTTTCCATTCCATTGTGTCTTCTATCTATTTTAACAATAACTTACCGTTTTTGTTCTATAGGTCTCTCACCTCCTTTGTTAAGTAAATTTCTAGATATTTAATTCTTTTTGATGAGATTATAAATGGGATTGTTTTTTTCATTTCCTTCTCTCCTTTTTGTTGTTTGCAGATAGGAACACAACAGATTTTTGTATATTGATTTTGTAGCCTGCCACTTCACTCTACTGATTTATTGTTTCTATTTTTTTTGAGTGGAATTTTTGGGATTTTCTAGATAAATTATCATGTTATCTTATTTTCATTTTCTTCTTTTTTCTGCTTTCTTCTTTCTCAATTTAGATTCCTTTATATCCTTCTCTTGTGCTTTAGCTAGGACTTCCAAAACTATGTTGAATAGTAGTGGTGAAAGTGGACATCCCTTTCTTGTACCCGATCTCACAAGAAAAGACTTTGATCTTTCACCACAGAGTATCATATTAGCTGTGAGTTTGTCATGGCCTTCTAGTATGTTGCAATACATTCATCCTATCCCCATTTTTTGGAGACTTTTCATTATAAATGAATGCTAAATTTTGTCAAATATCTTCTCTGAATCTATTGATATGATCATATCATTTTCATCTCTCCTATTAACAGGGTGAATTACATTGACAGATTTGGGGATACTAAACCACCATTGCATCCTACAATAAATTTCACTGGGCCAATATGTATAATCTTTTAACTATATTGTTGAATTCAGTTTGCTAAGATTGTATTATAGATCCTTGCATCTATGTTCATCACTGATATTGATCTGTGGTTTTCTGTGCATGCAATGTCCTTGTGTGCTCAGTACTAAGAAAACTGGACACCAAAAATGTGTAAAAGAATGAACTAGACCACTATCTAAAATATATGTAAAAGTTACCTTAAAGATATCTTATCTATGTAAGACCTGAAACCATAAAATACATATAGAAGAAAAACTAGGCAAGACACTCTGTGACACTGACTTCAGGGTGTCTTTGGGGACTCAACTACAATGGCCAGGGGAACAATATCAAAAAACTAAGTAATTAATTAATTAATAGGATTACATCAAACATAAAAACTTTTGCAAAATAAAAGTAATTATCATTAAAGTGACAAGACACCCTACCAAATTGGATAAAATTATCCTACACCTAACAAGGGATTAATATGCAAGATCTACAAAAAAATTATGCAACTCAAAAATAAAAAACAAGTAACCTAATCAAGAAATGGGGAGATCTAAATTGAAACTTCTCTAAAGAAGATATACAGAAGGCCAAAAGGCACTTGAAATAGGTTCATCATCACTTATCATCAGGAAAAGTAAATCAAAACCACAGTGAGATAACACCTGACAACTGTGAAAAAGGTATAAATCAAAAAGACCAGAAACAGGGGCCTCCCTGGTGGCGCAAATGCCTAAGTCTCGGCACTATGAAGCTGTCCGCAGCCAATGCAGCATGAGTTCGATCCCAGACAAGGGAGCTTCCCACATGGCACAGCAGACCTCTCCTGACTCGCCCACTGCTCCCCTCAGCAGTATATTTCAGTGGATCCAGCTGTTCTGCTCCCCACTATCTCTGGTGAATTCTCTCACCCTCCCCCACACTTTTGACCTATCTCCCAGCTCCTGCATGCATAAATGAATAAATCTTAAAAAAAAAAAAAGACCAGAAACAACTGCTAGCAAAATGTGGAGAAAATGGAACCCTTGTACACTGTTGGTGGGAATGTATACTGGTCCATCCCCATTGGAAAACAATACAGAAGTTTCTCAAAATATTAAAAATAGGAATGCTATATGATCCAGCAATTCCACTCCTTGGTTCCTAACCAAAGAACATATAATCACTACTTCAAAGAGATATATGCACTTCTATGTTCAGTGCAGCACTATTTACAATAGCCAAGTTATGGAAATAACCGAAATGCCCAACAACCAATGGGTATATTTTGAAGAAGAGCTATAACTACACAATGAAATCTCCTCATCTATGGGAAATTATAAATGATGAAATCTTGCCAGAACCATTTACAATAACATGGGTGGAAATGGAAGAGATTATGCTAAGCAAAGTAAGTGCAGAGAAAGACAAATACCAGATGGTTTCACTCATATGCAGACTATAAAGAAACAAAACAAAGGAACTAACAAAACCATAGCAAAATAAACCCTAGAAATCTGACCATAGAACTGACGTTGGAGAGTAGAAGGGGGAGGAAGGGAAGGGTGGGAGCAAAAAGGGGAGGGACCCCAACAGACTATAGTAGGGGATTATTGGGATTGGTCGCTGGGTGAGGTGTGCTAACATATATCAGAAGAGGTGTGAACTTTAATCACTTAGTCGTATAAGAGATTGATGTAACCAATATTTAACTGATAAAAATACAATCAAAAAAATATAAAAGGTGTGTGTGTGGGGAGAGGGAGAGAGAGAGAGAGAGAGAGAGAGAGAGAGAGAGAGAGAGAGAGAGAGACTGAATTATGCAGAGCAGGGCAAGGGAGAATCTAAGAAGACCACAGGTGCAAATGCCCTGGCGGTGTGTCTGGCAGTGTGTCTCACTGGAATGGCTGCAAAGGTATCAGTAAGGTCAAAGGAGTTGAGTAAAGTCAGAACAATGAAGGATAAGGTCCTATAAGGGGAGGAGTATAAGTGTCTCACAGATTTCAGCTTTTACTGTAACACTGGTCAACAAATTTTTACAAAAGTCATGTTACTGAAATAAAATGAGTCATTTCCTGTCAATGCGGATGTGCTCAACACGAATATGACAGTGAAATTCTAATTTGGGCTCTAGTTTATTTTGTAATCTGCAATAAATGGATGTTTACATCACGAAATGCATGCCAATAGCAGTAGGCCTACAGTTAATACCTGTAAAAAATCAAGTCATAGACTACTCCTTAGATTTATTCGCTTGTCTCTTGTACAGCTGTTCAGGAGCATCTCTGGGGAGTGTCCAGCAGTAGTCAGTCAGCATTGTAGTGGACCGTTTTCCCTGGTATCTTTGTTCCATTGATGCGATATCTTGATGAAAATGTTCGCCATGTTCATCAATAACCACACCACAATTTTCAGGGAAGAAATCCAGATGGGAATGAAGGAAGTGGATCTTTAGAGACATATGGCAGCCAAGTTGCTGATACTGCATCACCATATCTTCTACTAGTTCCTTATAGTTTTCTGCCCTAACCTTCCCGAGAAAGTTTGTAGACACTAGGCAAAAAAACATTCCATGCTTGTTTTGCATCACCCTGCAGCAAGTTGTTGAACTGGTCATCTTTGAAGAGCTCGGGAATCTGAGGACCCACAAAAACTCCCTCTTTAATCTTTGCTTCGCAGAGTCAAGGAAATTTTTCATGCAGATGCCAGAAAGCTGGCAAGGTCCGGTCCATGAATTTCATGAAATTCTTCATCAAAACTACTTTGATGTGAAGGGGTGGTAGCAGGATTTTGTGAGCCTTGACCAGAGCTGGGTTCTGGATATACTCTCCAACTGCTACATTTTGTCTGTGAGTCCATTCCTTCTGCCAGTAGTGCAATTCACTTGCTTGGCTATCCCACTCACATAAGAAACACATGCATTTTGTATATCCCTGCTGCAGTCCCATTAAAAGGGCAACTAGCTTCAAATCACCACAGACGTGCCAGCACTACTTCTTGTACTCAATGGAATTCAGTAGCTGCTTTAAGTGATCACATGTCTCTTTCATGTGGACAGCATGCGCTACTAGAATAGATGGAAGATGGTTTCCATTGTACGAAAGCACAGCCTTAAGACTCAGTTTCGAAGAGTTTAGAAATAGTCTCCATTCTTGTGGGTCATAAGTGATTTCTAAGGCATTCAGGAGGCCCTCAATATCAGAACAGAATACCAGAGTACTTTCCTTTCTGAAGAAAGGTTCCAACTGCTGGTGGCGCTTTCAATAGAAAGTAATTGTGACATCTTCTTCTAGAAGATTCCATTGTTGGAGTCTTGATCCTAGCAATTCTGCCTTGTTCTTGGATAAGCCCAAATCACGAACCAGGTCATTTAGTTCTTCCTGTGTTAGTCTGTGTGGGGGTGATGATGCACCACAGTGAAAATCTGGATCACTGCATGATGATGGAACAGGAGAAGAACAGGTCGGCTCACCCTTGTCCTCATCAGATGAATCAAGAGACTATTCTGCTGGAGGTTCTGGAATAGGAAGTCCCTCACCATGTGGAACTGGTCTCAACACAGACGGAATGTTTGGGTAGGCTATTCTCAACTTCTTTTGCTTCGTTATTCTGCCAGAAAGAGGAAGAAGCAACAGTCTTTTATGTGGTTGCTGGCTCTCTCCACACAATGAGGACTGCAAACGGGATTGATGGTCTTTTGCCATTTAACCACTGTGAAAGCTTTGTTGTACATGTAGCACAGCATATACGTGGGGCCCAAGGCTTGTCTTGGTCACCAACCTTGCATCCGAAGTCAAGATGATAATTCTTCTTCACTTGAGAAGTGATACTTCTCTTCTGGTTGGCAAATGTCACTTCCCCACAAATAGAGCAGAAATTGTTCACACTTTTCAAGGCACTTTCGAGGCATTACTGTTCTGTATTGTGCCTAAATGGATAAAATAATAACAGTTCTATGGAACAGTAGCTTCAACTGTCTCACATAAAGTCTGAAATATTTTCAATGCTCAACCTTTCTAACAGGGCTTCTACAGTGCACTGCTGACGTCAGTTTACTTCAGCAGCCACCTGGCAGTAGTATTGCATTGCATCAGAAAATGATGCAATCAACTCTGGATGATGTGTGCGTGATGATGATTTTATGCAATGTGATGCAATAGTACATCATTCTAGGCTGATTTAGGATGTTGTTGCAGTCTGACTGGCTAAATTTACACGGTGAAACATATAAAATGAATTATATGAAACATCTTCAAAATGAGAGCTAATAAAAAATTTTCAGGGTTATATTCATGTTCAGCACACCAAGATACTATAGATTAGGGCCTTTTTAAGTCAGTAACAATCTCAATGTTGACCAGTGTAATGGAATTTAAATGGGAAGCCATCTAAAGGTTTGGACAAAGAATGGGCAGTATGGCATCTCTTTGAAAGGATCACTCTAACTGCCCTACTGAGATATTTCCGACGCAAAGGAAGAGTAGAGACAGGAAGACCAGTCACTGAGGCTATTGCTTTAATCTATAAGGAAGACCACACTGAAGTCTTGACTTGCATAAAGACAGTTTGCACAATGACACTGTGCTGCACATGATGTTAAGGTTTGATGGTATTATCAGAACTGTGCTTCAGAAGGACTGGGGTGGGGGCTTGGGTTCATAGGCATTTAGAACCATCAGGACAGAAAGCTCCACGGAGATTCAGTGGGCAAAAATGGGCATCCCCACACCAATCCAGGGATTATAATCCTGGGAAAGTGCAACATCCTCTGGCAAGATCATTCCTAGCTCAGTGTCCACGTCTTCCTGCATTTTGGTCTGTTTCTGCATCTCCCCAGGCTCTGAGCAGTAGCTCCTCTCCTGCTTCAGATCACAGAACCTTCCAGTGACCTCCAAGTAATTGAATTTGGCTGCTACTCAAGATCCCACCTTGTAGATGATGAACTAAGTGTCAATCCCTCAATGCTTTCTAGGACCAACCCTGTACACACTCTGGCTTCCTTTCTTCCCTGCTGGCTTTGAGCCAGACATAACCAAGAAACGTCTCCTATATTCTAAGCAATGCATCAAAAACTAAATTTTAGAACGAAGCCTGAATATCAGATCTCCCTGAACAATAAGAAAATTTCTGGATGTTAAAAATCCCAGTTTCTGCCTCCTTTCCCTCCTCCCCACAACATACTACCCTCCCTTCCCATAATACCTGGAAGCACAGCCAGGTTCTTACATGGCAGCCTGCCCATCTGCTCAACAGTATTGCCTGAAACAGAAAATAAATCCTCTGCTCATATGGTTGACAAACCAGATGACTAATTGCAAAAAAGACCAGTAATTTATTGGAATAGAAATTGAGGTCATCTAGGCAGGATTTAAATACTTTCTTTCTAGCCAGTTTTTCAAAATTGACTTAAAGAATTGTTGCTCTCTAACAAATTGGAAGCATGTCAACGCCCTCATGTAACCCCACTCCGTTTGTTTCATGGGCTTTGTGTTCTCCCACCTTGCTATGCACGTTTATTGAATAGTGGATGTTTATGCTACACACACTATGTAGCACTTTTGGTGCTTAAATTAAATTCTCTTCATTATATTCTAGCTGAGAGGAAAGATAACTCAATCAAAAAGAGCTGAATCCAAAGTCAGAAGGGTCGAGTCCCAGTCTGTCACTTAGTAGCCATGTCCTTGGACCAATAACCTCTCAATCTGTGAAACCAGGTAACACCTGATTTATATAAAGCCCAGGAGTGCTACAAAGTCAGATGAGATATGGATACACAATTCAAGACTAAAAAAAAGTTAATAAATGGGCAGCAGATCTTATATCTGACAATTCACCAAAGAGTATATCCAAAAGGCCGGAAGACAAATGAAAATATGTTTTTTATCTTTCTTTCTGGCTTATTTCGCTGAGTATGATCCCCTCTAATTCCATCCATGTCGCTGCAAATTGCATGTGTTTATCTTCTTTGAATGCTGAACAGTATTCCATTGTGTATATGTACCACATCTTCTTGATCCAGTCATCTGTTTTTGGACATCTGGGTTGTTTCTATACCTTTGCTATATCGAATGGTTTCACTCATAACAGGACTATAGGGAAACCAAATAGGAGAGAGACTCTGGTGTGGGGGGAAGATAAGGGCACAAAATGGAGTAGAAAAGGACACAAGGGACCACAGAGATGGATCACGGGTGAATTGGTGGTGGGTTACCCAAGGGGAATACAATATGTAAAAAATACAAATAACAATCAAAAAAAAAGAAAATACGTTTTTCATCACTTCCAATAAGATATGCAGGTTAAAAACAGAATGAGATATTATCTCACGCCCAGGAGAATCGCACCTGTCAAAAAAAAAAAAAAACCCCAACACAAGTGCTGAAGAGGATGCAGAGAAAGAAGAACCATATAACAATGTCGGCAGAAATGTAAACTGGTGTCGTCATTATGGAAAGCAATTGCGATGTTGAAAGTCATACATGGAAATACCATACATGTTCTTTGCTGGAAACACTACTCCACAAAGTGTTATTTTCACAACTGGTTCATACCATTTCTTCTGCCTGAAATTCCCTCCCACCTCTTCCTGCACTATTTCCTCTAGCAAAGATTTACCCATTGTTTTTAATTGTATCTTTTTTCAGTTGAGATATTATTGGTTCACCACACTTAATCTGATTTAACCTTTTCACACATTATTACTACACCACACCCACCACCAAAGGGCCCATCATCCTCCACCACAGTCTACTGGAGCCCCGCCCATTGTCTCCCTCTGGTTACGCCAATTCTACAGTCAGATTCTAGAGTTTGCTTGGGTTTAGTTTTATCAGTTCCTCTGTTTTGTTTCTTTCTATTCTACATATGAGTGAAATCATCTGGTACTTGTCCTTCTCCATCTGACTTAATTCTTGTAGCACCCCTTCTATAATTTGTGACCTAGTTCTAAGACCACCATCTTGAAGAAGCCCTTCCTCAACCCTCCCAAACATACACAGTCACTCAGGGCTCCAAACTTGCCCACAACTCAGAAGCTTTTTAAGGTATTGCTACTAGTGAGCTTATCATGTTCTGCCTTGTATTGTCTTCATTATTTGGTTATTTTTCTTCTCTCCTATACTTGGTTCACAAGCTCTTTGGGTATATGGGCCATTCTCCAATCATCTTCTGTTTCCTGTGTCTAGTCCAAATTGAGGTTGAGCAACAGTAAATGAGGGTACACTAAAGAAAAACAGAAAATTAATCTCATTGCTAAGCCCAGAGTATTGCATTTTTCAGCTCCTATCGTGGAAATCGTTGATATTTTCTCTATAAAAGTGAAATAACATCTAAGGAATCATCATTTTTTATTTGCAACTAATTTTCAAAATATAATGTACCTAATAAAGAGTTTTACATATTTTTGCTGTCACACAAAATATCACCTACAATATGTTAGAGATCAAGCAAGTCTTTCCACAAATTAAGAAATACATTTTCTCTGAAAAAAAAAAAGTGTGTTTTCAACTGTTCATGGTAAGTTATTTAAGGAAATCTAAAGTACAAATAGTCAAAGTTACATAAATTACATAAAATCTCCCCTTCCGCATTTTTTCCTTCCTGCAGTTGAAATATCTAATCAGTTACCATTAGCTTTTTTTTGAACTTTCAGACAGACTAGTCTTTCCCATCTTTATGCACACATTCATTAAGGGCTTACCAATGGTTAAAAAAAAAAATTCCCTTTTGTTGGTTTCTTGTTTAATTAGGAAGAGAACTGCCTATAATAATTGCCTGGTTGGGGACATATTCTCTAAGTAAGATTCTAGGCTTTTCCAGAGCCTTGAGAATCCATAGCATGCTGACATATATATAGAGGGAAAGTGTCCCAGCTAGAGGAAGGCAAGGTAGGAGACAATTCCTGGAAGAGGAGACATCTGGCTGGAAACTTGAATCACGGGTAGAACAAGGCAGGCAAGTACATTTCATGATTGTCTGTTACTTTGTACTGATAAAAGGCAGGTAAATGACTCTGTCCGAAAATGAGCCTCACAATTTTACAACCCACCACTCAGTCTACATGTAAACACATGCTAACAATGGTAATAATTAAAAGTTATTGAACTCCTATTATGTGTTTAGTGCCACACAAAGTACCTTCTATGTACTGCCCCATCTAACCCTCACATGAAGACTATGAAGTAAGCAATATCATTATTTTCATTGTATAGATGAGAAAACGAAGGCTTTAGGAGGTTGAGTAATTTGCTTAAGATCATGCACCTAGTTAGTGGTAGAGACAGGATTCAAGCTCTCATCTGACAGCAAAATGCTGCTTCTCCACGAGCAAATGTATATATAAAAACATGCAGGAATGAAATGTATGTTTTCAGGTGTTCTATTAAGGCTTTAAGCTATTTCAGAAACCTCTGAAACATACATACTATAAAGAAACCTGCAGATTATTCTCAAGCAGAATATATTTGATATAACTGACATTGATCAAATTATTGATAGTAATTTAAGGTATTGCTACTAGAATCCTCGCTGGTTCACCCCAGGATTTTCCATAACTAACCAACCCCCCCACCCCACCACTATACAAGTGGCTCTGGCATCCCAGACAAACCTGCAGGGGTTATAGAAAGGCTAAATTGTAGGAGCACCGGCTGACTTCCTTAATTACTGAACAAAGTACAAGTGCTCACCAAGGGAAAATAAAATGCCTCCCTTTATTAACTAGACAAATACAATAGAAAAGTTATGGTTTCAAACAGTGTTTATCTTGCCATAACTCCTGAGCAAATTTATTCCTGCTAGACAGGAATGGATAATTGCACTGGAGGTAAGATGATAACATTTAAAAGAAAGATAAATTAAAAATACCAGTAATTAAATATTGCCTATGATATGAAGCTCGGGCTCATTAGACATGGTAAACAACAAAAGCAATTCACATTAAGTTGTCCAGAGAAAGCAGAAATTTTCTTCCAAATGATTCTCAGTTGTAAAATATATTGTTTCCATGTAATAAGCTTAGTGTGTATGATCAGCATTACAGTAATTTTGCCCCCTCTATGTGTTCATTACTAGATATAAGTCCTCGACCCTCCCCCCGAAATTTAATTCTCTTAACTTTGTTATAGCCCAGTGATTGTTATTTGACAACTTAGCCAAGTGGGGGAAGGGCAAGAAGGAGGAGACATGGGGTTTCTTCAGATTTTGCCAGTTTGTATGAATCCTTTTTCCTGCACACCTCACCACTATCTGTATATGAACCCAGTGCTCAAGAAATTGCAAAAAGGAAAGAGATCATTAATTTAGAGCTTTAAAATGGAATAATCCCAGCTCACAAGGGTCTCCTCAATTCTCTGAAGTCTTCCTGCATGGATGCTTCATATGAAAGGTGGAGGCAGATACACGTGACATCACAAAGCTCATCTGGTTTTGTTCTTTCTTATTGCATGCTTCTTTCAGTTCCAAGGATGCAGGTAAAGCCAGCAATCAAAAATTAACCCACTGGGACCCCCAGACATTTGCACTGTAGAGGTTAACCGTAGTTCCCACATCTATATTCAGGTAGAGTTTAGCCATACAAAAGCCATGTTTTCAATACTTACATGAAATACAATCATTTTTAAAATATAGGAAAGGATACACATCAGTAGGTATTAGATCTAGCTGCATTAATGAGATTTTGGAAAGCATCAATTAGTACAGTGTTGAGAAATAAGGAACATGAGTCTAGTGAGTACACAATTAAATGCGTAAATCCACATGCATGCTTGCACATACATACACATACACACACTCAGATGCTTTGGGGAAACGCTATTATTTTAGATAAGTTTATATCTTTGTACCACCTCTTTTTGTCAAGACATAACAGAATTCTTTTCTCTTTTTTCTTTAAAAGGGTGAAGTCCATTTAACCAACCTGCCAGATGGAATCCCTTGCTAATGAACAAGAATCGAGCAGAATGTTAAAATAGGACGTACTTGCTGTCTGTGCATTTTAACCCCGAATGGACTAAACAGTGGCATCAGCAAGTGAAAGGAAGATAAGGAAAGGAGCAAGAATACATCATGTGGAAAAAATTGTGTTAGACCAGGGAACAATATTCCTCAAATACTGCTGAGACTGGGATATTAAGAAATAAAATTTAAATAAGAAGAGAGACAAGATGAATCGATATCTGACTAAAATACTACCCAAGCATTGTAAAATTTAAACAAGTATTCACTATGGAAGTTAGAAGTGTCTATCTGTTGAACACATAATGTATAAATATATATACATGTATGTATGTATGTATCTATCTATCTAATGCCCGTGGGGTTAATTTTTCCAGGAAAGATAAAAATTACCTTTTCATAAGAAAAAATAATCATATCCTCAGTTCAATACTAGGTTAAATTATATTCATACAGTGTCTTTCATGAAGAATAGCAGAGGTGCATTAGGGTAGAATTGCTGGAATTAAACTTCCTCTGCTCCTTTGGTTTTTAAGAGGCCAAGATCAAAGACAGGGCCCCATCAAACCCATTAAAGTAAAAACTGAAATTATTAGAGGCTAGGGAGGGACTCCAAGATAAATTATCTCTTCTCCTCTAGTACAAGTCACTGTTGCAAAGAACTTCACTTTATTTAGATTCTTTTTAATACACTACCTATAATTAGATGAAAAGCAGGTTGCTTGCTTTGTGAGTAAAAAGTATGTATACAGAGGGAGAAAAAGCGGAAGAATTGAAATTTTAAGTAGGGCTTCCTGAGCTTATAGACAAACCTGTTCATTATATGTACCAATTCCAAATGTGGGATTCACCCCGAGACCTGAGTGTTTGCTGAGACCTATCATTGTGCCTATTTATTCTGTGCATTATCCTGTAATGGCCCCATAGAGATGATCTTCTTTCAGCACCATCTGCTACTAGGAAAAACAAGAACATACACTACACCTGTTACAAGCTTCCTCGTATTCTAAGCCTTTTCTCTAGGCAAAATGGTGAATTATGTAAGCAATAAACAGGACTCACCAGCTGATAGGGAAAGACAGGTCCCGATTCCAGCCTATTTCCATCAAGTTACTAACTGGTATTGAAAAAGAGAAACTGAATAATTTGGCCACCTAGAGTAATCTATAGGGCATGCCAGTGCTTAACACCAAAAATGTGGCCAGCTGGTTATCCAAAGACTGTTCGTGGGCTTTAAATTATGCTGAATTAATTTCTTCCAGAAATATTGGCTGGCATGAATATTTGCAATCAACAGACTAAGAAATCACAAAACTTGCTTGACATCAGTATTCATGAGCTAGTTCTAATTTAATCTAGTAAATGTTTACTGAGTTCCTACTGGATGCTACTCCAGCCACTAAGAAGGAGAGTCTTTATTTACATCAGAGAAGAAACCACATACTTTTCCTTACACTCCTCTTCCCAGCCTTTGACTTCTCCAGTCCTTCATAGCCACTGATTTCTCCCTGCTGAGCATAACCCCGAAGTGATGCTGACTCCAAGCCAACTTTCTAAGAGCTCCTCGGAGACAAATTTTTGCTAAACAGCCCCAAAGGTTAGTACTGCACATGTAGTTTCATGAGAAGTACGCTGATGAAAAACTCCAGTTCTGGAAAAAAACAATTATATGGTGCTAAATGTGTTGATTTTTTTTAACCCTCTATTGAGTTGGTGTCAATAGCATTGTGTGAATGTGTGTATCGGTGTCAGTGTGTGTAGCTGTGTGTATTATGACTTAGGGGATGTCTAACCTTAGGTAAATGCATTATTTGTATGTGGCAGAGAGAAATGGATTATTTGATGCATTCATAAAGCATCCTATTGAATTGCTTTATGGAGGAATGCCATCTCAAATGGCCAGATCATGCTTATATACATGCATCATAAAAAAGTATCACTAAAATCCTCATGGCACAATTAAAATTATATCTTGTAAAATGCTTATCTCCCCTTTGAATAGACAGCCCTAGGAAGAAATGAATGTCTTGTCTACTAATTAAATGTGTTAATCTTTCACATTTACATTAGATAGAACTTTGGAGAGGAGACTGTTGAATGCTCTCACATGCTGACAGATCTAAATTAATTGTCACCTTACAGGAAACAGATCTAGCTATGGTCATCAACAGCCCATAGAGATATTTGCTGACCAGCATGTCCGCGGTCCAAAAGTACATAAATTAGACTAGATGAAAAAGTGAACAGATAGTGTGAAAAATGCCATACAGCTGCATCATCAGCCATGGGGTGTCCTCACTATTATGCCTCAGGTCACTTTTATGCACAGATATTCAGAGGTAAAAGGAGATGCAAAGGTCCAGTGAAGGACAATAGAACCATCAAAGGCCTCTGTGTGGGGCAAGAATAAGGAGAATGTCCCACAAAACAAGGTGCAAGTGATCGTCCCATTTCACACAAGGAAGAGAGATGGAGACAACTACACAGCAGCTTCACAAACCTGCACAAGGAGAGACCATCACAGAAAGGTGAAATTCCCCTGGAGGTGTGTAAGAGATGCCAAAACCAAGAAGCACGTGCTTGCACTGTTACTGGAGTCAGCCCAGTTTCCTTTCTCTCCCAAACATGGACCCAGAGCCTTTGTACCCCTTGGTGGGGTGCCCCAATATGTCTGCTAGGGGAAAAAGGGAAAAGGTCATAGGGAGGTCACAATCCAAAACACTGGGTTTATGCTCACTAATGTGCTCTCTGAAGATTCCTGATTTAAAAAGGGAAAGATACAAATACTCCAAAGCTGGCCTGACAGAGTTGAGGCCCAGCACCTGGAGAGCATCAACCAATGGAGAGAACAGACTCTGGGCCACACGGCCACATCCAAAGGCCACTTGGGCACATGTCTGCTGTGTGATCGTGAGCAAATGAACAAACCTATCTGGTCTTCAGTTCTTTATCCTTAACATAAGCACGGTAATAGCAGTGTCTATCGATAAGGTTTTGTAGAGGTTTAAATATACATAAGATGTTTACTGTGGTGCTTGGGATGTCGTACTGGCCACCAGCCAGGTAACTGTTGTTTTCAGATTAGAACACAAGCACTGTGGAGGACTTCGGCATGACTTGTGTCAAAAATCCCCCCCATCTAACTCCCTCTCCATGCTCTTGCTCCATGTTGCCATAAGGAAAGAGAAACAGGGCCTCCTTGGTGATGCAACAGGTTAAGTCTCAGCCTATGGAGCTATCTGCAGCCCCTGCAGCACGAGTTCGATCCCCGGGCAGGGAGCTTCCCACATGGCACAGCAGACCTCTCCTGCCTTGCCTGCTGCTCCCCTCAGCAGTGTATTTCAGTCCATCCACCTGTTCTGCTCCCCACTCTGTCTTTGATGAATCTTCTCCACCCCCCACCTCTGTCCTATACCCCCACATGTATGCATAAATAAATAAATCTTTAAAATAAAAAAAAAGGAAACAAAAACAGCATGGTTTAGTCATTTACTAAGGTCACCCAGCTAGTAAAGACTAGATCTTGGATATGAATCCAAGCCTGGCTGGGCGTGGCTCTAGAACCTGATCATTTAAACTTCAGCCACCACCTGCAATTACTGGGCTCCCTTTCCTTATCCTCAAAAGGAAATAAAAGGCCGAGTGCCATTTGCGCTCCTTGTCTGCTTTTGCCTTGCTTTGCCTTGATGCCCGAAGGGTGGGGTGGGGAGTAGATACAGTTAATATCAGGGAATGGAAGCTCCTAAAGAACAAAACTCTCACCTGCTTTATGAACGGCTATATCCCCAGTTTCTAAGACGGAGCCTGACACACAGTAGGTGCTCAAAGATGCATTTGCTAAAGTAAACGATGAACCAACCTGTGTTCACAGGAGTGCACACTATTGTGGATCTGGATATGTGGGGCAAAATGTTTTGAGATGGGAGAGATAGTCTTAGGCAGGAAGGAGGGACAACAAAGGTATGCAGGTGACCGTTAAAGCCTGCTGCACCCATCAGGTTGTGCAACTTTCTAGAAGCTCCCAGTAAGAGAGAAAGGAAGTAGCTGCGCTGTGCAAGACTCTCGGTCTAAGCTATTCTGGATAGCGCTTGCCTCTAAATTGGGAAGCCCAGAGGACTTCCCAGGGGGCACGAGTGTCAGACAAGGGGCATCAGGATGGGTTGAGGAATAGCAGAGAACAGCAGTGAGGTGCTCCAGACTGTCCCTCTAGGAAGCAGTGCGGGAGAAGCATATTTTATAAGGCTAGAAAATGTGCCTTGAATTTGCATATGACTTCAGTCTTTCCTTAAAGCGTGTGCTGACTTAGAATGGGCTTGCAGACAGACCCCCCCCAGACTCCAAGTTTCCTTTGGTTCTGTTCTTAAAAAGCAGATTCCTGACTCCCATGGAGGGGTAATCTAGTTGCGGGGAACAGAGAGACATTTAGTGAGGGAGGGGGAGGATAAGGGCTCAAAACAGGGGAGAAAAGAGCACAAGGGACTATGGTGACGGTTCATGGGCAAATCGGTGGTGGGTAACCTATGGGTAAGACACAATAATATAAAAGACATAAACAACAATTTTAAAAAAGAGAGAAAGAACTCCTCAAACAACAACAAAAAACAGCAGGAGAAATATTTGTATTTGAGGGGAGGCCGGATAAGGGTTCAACCCAATCCAGGTCTAGGAGGCCTTTGAGATCCCAGTCACCCCCTGATCATCGCCACCATTTGCTGAGCCTGTCACCTCCTGTCATGGCTTCCATTTGGGGAACACCAGCGTGACGTCAGCCGGGCTGAGTCCTGCTCTGCTTGGTGGTCTGAGAAGGATGCCTCCAGACACAGGCAGCATGTCACCGACCTACAGAAAAGCAAACTCCCTCAGCAGAAGGCAGAAACAGCTGCTGGGACTGGGTGCAGTGATTTTTAGAGACTGGCCTGAATGAACTCTTCGCCGGCTTGCGCGCCCTTCTCCTAATCCCACTTGGCCTTTATTTGAAAGAGCATCGGTGAGAACGGGGGGCGGGAAACGGCGTATTAGTCTCTGCTGTGTGCAGCCATGTTATATAAGCATCAAAAACAACCCTGTAAAGAGGTGTTATCCTATTTTTATAACTGCGGAGCAGACGCATTATAAATTTGCCCACAGTTACAAACTTGGAAGTAACAAAACTGAATTCAACACGATCCAGATGGACCCAAAGCTCTTCCCACTACACTGGGTCACCTCCAAGACGGGGGCCTGTAAGCACCATGGTCCCTTGTGCTCTTTCCCCCCCGTTCGGAGCCCTTATCCTCCCCCTCCCAGGCAGACCGAACAGTCCAACAGGACAATCTGAAAAGAGTTTATTCACAAAGTGACTGTTTACTAAAGTGTAGGTGAAACCACAGAGGACAGTCCAAGAAGCTGGAGCCAAGGACAGTAACTGAGCTGTGAGCACCCCAGACCCAAACTGAAGGGGGAGGGGGGTATCAGCGGAATCCTCAGCAGGAGAAGGCCAAGGGAAGTCAACCCTGGGCTGGCCCCTTGGAAGAGGCAGCCACCTTCAGCCCAGGGTTCACTCAGTCTAAAGGGACCGTACATGGCAGGTGAAAAGATCCCAAGTTCACTCTCCTTACCCTGTCATCTCTTGCTATAAGTAGGCAGGTAGGGAGATAGGGGAAAGAAAGTAGGTGGGTAGGTGGGTAGGTGGGTAGGTGGGCAGATAACAAACTCCTGAAAGCCATCCCTTGACTTCTTTCCAGTTTTCCCTAAAACCACCAAGAACACTGGACATCCTGGTTTCCAAGCCCTTCGAGAGCAACGTACTCATCTCTGGGCCATGGGACCCACTCAGTTTGGTGGGTTTCTGTGGCCTGTGGAGGGATGGGCTCCAGGCCAAGCGTGCAGAGGCCATGTGACCACCAGGCCGTGATGATATGGAATGAGACCCACATCCTGGCCAAGTAACAGTACCAAGGAGTGAGCAGGTGGAAAGAGAGGGTGTTGCTGAGGCTACTCCAAGTACGTTCCTGCTCGGCCTCCGCTCCCGAGCAGGTGGTCCAGCCCAGGAAATAGCAATCTCAAGCATAAGTAAAAGATGATGATCCTAAACATGGAAGAAAATAGCCCTGGGGCTGACACTTGGAAATGTCAAGCTAGATTCAAATTGTTAACCTTTCTTCTTATGCATTTTAAAGAAAGTGTTTTTGTCAAGCCATTTAAACACTAGCTACCTGCCTCCCTGCAAATGAACTCAAAAATTCATCATGTGTCTGCTAAAAATGCCTTTTCTCTTGTGATTTCAAACTTGTAGTCCTTTTCCAAGTGGCTCTTGTTCTTCCCTTTCAGGAACGACAAAGACAGACTGCGTGTTTTCATTCCCCAAGCTTTGTCAACAACAATCATGTGGAGCTTTATAAAATTTTTATATTTCCACCTGATTTATATTCACAGTAAACCTCAGAAAGTCAGCTGGGAAAATGTTAGTGTGCCCTGAAACTGAGTCCTCGAGAGACTGACCTTGTTGACAATGACACAGCTCAGAACAGCACACGTGGTCTCCACGGTTCTACAAGACCTGGGGAGACCTTCCTTCCCACCCCATCTCAGCCCAAGCACCCCCAATTCACTGCCGCAGTCGCGTGTCTGCTGCTTCTCACGCACACCCCTTCCATCCAGTGACCCCATTTTCTGTGGGTTCCCCAGCTCCCCTTGTTCTCAGGATATTGTCTTGGTGCCCAGAGTCCCTGCTGCTTCAGCTGAGACAGAGTCAGGCAGGGGGCCTCTCACCAGGACAAAAGTCTTGGTGTGAGGAACATACTAGAAAACCAGTATCTGCTGAAAACAGCAGGCAGACATAGCCAGATCAGCATAACCACCTAGACCACCTTGACAGGACGTTAAGTGTACACAGGGATAAGAGAGGATGTTTTGATCAGTAGCAACGTTGGAGTGCCCAGGCAGCAGCCCCTATTCACCTCCCCTTAGCTTGTACCAGACATTTATGCATCCCCCATACACACCCCCACCATATACAGACTACTGTGCATCCCTAATACACACCCCACCACATACAGACTATTGTGCATCCCCAATGCACACCCCTACCACATACAGACATTTATGCATCCCCAATGCACACCCCACCACATAGAGACTATTGTGCATCCCCAATGCACATCCCCACCACATAGAGACTATTGTGCATCCCCAATGCACATCCCCACCACATACAGACCATTGTGCATCCCTAATACACACCCCCACCACATACAGACCATTGTGCATCCCCAATGCACATCCCCACCACATACAGACCATTGTGCATCCCCAATGCACATCCCCACCACATACAGACCATTGTGCATCCCCAGGGCACATCCCCACCACATACAGACCATTGTACATCCCCAATGCACACCCCCACCACATACAGACCATTGTGCATCCCCAGGGCACATCCCCACCACATACAGACCATTGTACATCCCCAGGGCACACCCCCACCACATACAGACCATCGTGCATCCCCAATGCACATCCCCACCACATACAGACCATTGTACATCCCCAATGCACACCCCCACCACATACAGACCATTGTGCATCCCCAGGGCACATCCCCACCACATACAGACCATTGTGCATCCCCAGGGCACACCCCCACCACATACAGACCATCGTGCATCCCTAATACACACCCCCACCACATAA